>JAOSBN010114965.1:0-39061 GCA_027563595.1 Erythroxylum suave
AAGAATTAAAATATCTTATTTAGATTTATATAGATTATAAAAACTTAATATATTAGATAATAATAAAAGAATTAAATCGAAGATAAATACGCTAGTTAAAAACTCTCGCTTTATATAACTTTTATATTATATATATTAAGAGTATAAAAAACGAGAGAGTAAATACTTTAAGCTAAAAAATAAATTACGCGAAGAATATTAAATTTATATCTTTAATAATATTAAAAAAATAAGACGGATATTTAACGTATTATAAAAAGTTAAATATTATAAATTAAAAATTATTAGACGTCCTTAAAAAAGAATAGCTAGCTATTTTATAAAGAAATTATAATAACTTAATAACTAAAGGCTATAATAAAATTAATAAAACTATTAAAAAAATTACTCGAACTTATTAGGCTAATAAAATAAAATAATAAGTCGAAAAATATATTTAAGAATATAATATATATTAAAAAATAAAGAACTTAAGATATAAATTATATAGCTTATTTTAAATAATATAACTATTAATAAAAGTATAGTTATATATTATAATAAACTTTATTATTAAACTCTTAAAATTATATAAACTTATAAATAGATAAGAGTATAATAATATCCTAGTATTTATAGATAAGCTAATAAAATATATATATTTCGAATTATATAAAAAAAGCTCGATATTAAAAGAGTTAGCTTATATATTCCTTTAAACGATCTTTAAAAACTATAAAATATTAAATAAAATTATTATTAATAAAAGAACGATATTTATATTATAATTTTTTTAATTATATATAAATTAAATAAAAATAAAATAAAAGTTTAATACCGCGTTTTATTTATAGACTAATAAATAAATAAAGAGAATAAATTAAATACTTAAATAATATTTAAAGAGATATATAAATTATAACTAAGACGACTAGATAAGCTTATTATTAATAATATAATTTATATATAATAATTATAAAGGATTAATAGATATTATATTATTCTTTATAAATTATAAATTTTATTTAATCGAAAATTAAAAGTCGAGAAATTAAAAATTAATAATAAAAAAAGCCCGCGTCTCGGTCGAGAAATTAAAATAAATATATAAAAAAATAATATATCGTTTAACTAAGATAAATTAGAAAATAATATAATAAGTAAATAAAAAGAGATTTAAGAGACTAGATTTTTAAAAAAAAAAGATAGTTTATCTCTTTTAAACTAATATTAAAATAATAAGACCTAACGATAAGCTAGACTTTATAAAACTAAAATTATTTAAGATTTAAGAAAAACTAAGACTTATTATATTTAGGCTATAAATATTAGAATATATAAAAATATATAACGTATTTTATAAAAAACTCCTAGAACTAGCTTACGACTAAATAACTATATAAAAGATTAAAATTATATCTAAGTTAGAGAAATAACGCTATAAAGTCGAGATATTAATAAATTATTAGCTAATTAATTTAAAGAAACACTATCTAATAAAATAAATAAGATATAATAAAATAGAAAATATATAGAAACCCGAAGAGAATCTTACCGTAATATTAGTCCGTTAATATTATTATTAGATAAGATTATATCTTAATCTATATACTCGATAAATAAAATATCTATAAAAACGATACTAAGGTTATAAATAATAAAAAAAGCCCTAGGCTTTAAGGAATTTATAATATCTAACGCTAATATTTTATATTTAATTATATTATTAAATATCTCCTTTAGATAAAGAAAGATAATATTAAGATTTATATTTTTAGACTTTAAACCCGCGAGTAATAATTATAAATAAATAATTTTACGCTCTTTCTCTTATCTTTATTTCTTAATTAAATATTTTTAATCGCTAATCTTTTAGAACTCTTTTAGCGAGAAAGTTCTATTATATTTAATTTTTAGATTTCTCTAAAACTTCTTAATATACCGCGTATAGCTCGTCGACTATTCTCTATTATAATAATATATTATATTAACTTTAATATAAGGAGTATAAGTAACTATATTAATATTTCGACGTTTAGCGGAAATAATAATAATTAAAGCTTTTATATAATTAATAAAGGAACGAGAAGGTTTTAATTTAATGATATAATATTAAGATATTATTAGCTATTAGAGAGAAAAGAGAATATAACCTCTAAGGAGATATATATTAGTATTTATATTTAGTCGCGAGAACTCGACCTTAGTTAGAGAGAAAATAATATTATAACTTATATAACTAAAATAATATAATAAGCTAAAATAAAATATAATAAATACGCTAAGATATAAAAGTATAGCCTCGGATATATAAGGCTAAAATAATTATAATAATTATAATAATTATATAAGTGATATAAATAATATAAATAATAAAGTATTACTATAATTAGACTATAGCTATAGTTACTATAAGTATATAGATTATAGATATCTTATAGCTAGTTAGTAGCTCTTTATAGTTAATAACTATTATTATTTTATATCTTTAAGGTAACTAGACTTAGAGTAATAACTAGAATAGAGTAAAGCTTAATCTCCTACCTTATTATAACGAGAAGCCTATTATAAGTATAGACTAAGACTATCCTTATATAGTCTTGGTGTGCACGAGTTATAATAAATATAGTCTAAAGTGTCTCTTAAAGCCTCTTAGAGTTCCTTTATATAATCTTAATAGATATAATATATATTATATAAGTGTTATATTAGATTTATTAATTATTTATATAGCCGATTATAAGACTCGTCTTTTAGGCTTCTCTAATATAATTAGCGGTATATTTTATTATATAAACTATATATTAGGTGTCTAAAGTATTCTTTATATTATAATAATAAAAGATAACTTATTTAATTAATAAAGCTTTATCTAGCGCTTAATACTTAACTTAACTAAATTTATTATATAATATCTTTATTATAAGCTCGGTAGCTAGCCTCTTTAATATAACGTATATAGTTTTATCTCTAACTAAAAGTCTCGACGTAATATATCTATTAATATTTAAGAATTTATATTAAAAGTTTAATAACTTAAATAACCCGGCGGTTAGATTATTATTATAAACCGTATATCTTTTTATAATATATTTAGGTATCTAAGATATAGACTAAAGAATCTAATTTACTAACCTTAATACGGCGAAGTAGACGTTAAAGGAATATAAATAATTTATAAAAACTATTTAAACTATAGTTAACTATTTATAAAACTTTATTAATAGATTAATTTATAATCTAAACTTTATATTATAATATTTAAAAGATATAAATAAAGAGTTTAAAAAGATAAATAAGATATAACTTTATAGGCTTTAATTTAATTACTCTTATCTTATTAAACTAAATAATATCTTTTTAAAATATCTTTTATAACTAAAATAAAGACTAAAATAATTAATAATATACGTTATTTTTTATTAATAATATTTATTAGATATTAAATAAGACGTATAACTAATACGCGATAAATAAATTAGAGATATTAAAGTTATAAAGTAAAGACTTAACTAATAAAAAGATTTCTTTTTTTAGACTAGATATTATAAGTTTATAGATCTTTTATATATATTAAAGATAAAGTTTTATATAACTTATTAAGTCGCCCTAGATAATATTTCTAGTTTTTATTAAACTTTTATTATTATATATATAAAAGTCGAGAGCTTATAATCCGCTATAAATAATAATAATATAATTTTTATTATTAAAAACGCGATATAAAATAATCTAAAGATTATTAATAAAGGTCTTTACGCGTTATTATAAATTCTTTATAATATTATTATTAAAAATAAAAATAAAGTTTATAAAAAGGTGGGGCTTTTAAATATTAAATAATTATTAAAGAGAGAGTATTATTATATAAATATATATAAGCGAGATAATAATTTCTTAATTTATATTAATATAGAGTATATAAGTCGATTAATATCTTTATTACCGCTAATAATTAGCTTAAGGGCCGGTTTTTTAACTTATATTATCTCTTTCTAGTTTATTAAATTAATAATAATATAATAAAATTAAATAAAAATAATTTTATAGTTTAATTAATAAAAAGTGTCTAGCTTATAAAAGAGTATTATTATAAACTAAAAAAATATAATAAATAGTTTAAAAGAAATAAAAGTATTATTAAAAGTTTTATTTAAATATATAGTCTTATATCTTAGAAACTAAATAGCGAAGTAGTCGAATATCTTTATAGTCTTTAGATAATAAGATCGATATCTCTTAAGCTAGATTTCTTTATCGATTTAGATTTAATAAAAATATTATAAATAAATATACTAGCGACTAAATTATAGTTCTAGGTTTATAATATATTACCTTTATTTTAGAGTAATTAACTTAATATATATATCTCTTTTATTACGCGTTTATCTCTTATAACTATAGTATATAACGGGCTAAAAGTTTTATTATTATAACTAAATAAGCTCTTAATAACTTCGCTATCTAAAAATTATAAAGAATTATTATCTAATAGTTTTTAAAATAATTATAAGATCTTTTAATTATATTAACCGAGCTAATCTTAATATTATAATATTTTAAATAACTTATTAAATATTTAAAGAATAAATTAAATAAATAAGATAAATAAATATAATAAAAAGAATTAATATCTTATTTAATAATAAAGCGATTATAAATTTAATATATTTATAATAGTCGAATTAGTTAAGCGTTTATAATATATATTAATAACGACTAAGAAAAAAGAGATATATTAATAAACCTCTAAATTATAGTTTAATATATAAGAGTAAACTAAAGACTATAAAAAAGAGCTTTTAGATAACTCTTTTTTTAAATTATAGTTATATTATCTTAGCGATATAAAAGAGATAGTTATAAGTTATAATTTTATACTTATATATAGATATTAATACTATCTTTATTAACTTAAAATATCTTTTTATAGATAATAATATATTAAGACCGAGAAGTTAGATTAAAATCTCTAAATTTATTAGCTTATAATACTTTATTATTTATTAATCTTTATTAATTATAAAGAAATATTTTAGCTCTTATTAAAAGATATAAATAAACTTATCTATCTAAAAAGAATTATTAATATTTATATATATAAAAGTCTTTTCTCTTTTCTCTTTTTTTTATATATTTCTCTTAAATATTTTTATTTTATATATTAACCCGCGCGAAAGATCTTATATCTTTAAATAAACTTAATATTATTTTATAGCGATCGCGTATAATTTTTAAGATATATATTATATAAGCTAAATAAAATAAATATAAGACGTTAATTTAAATAAGATTATTATATTATTAGTTAATAAGTATAAATAGTTAAGAGTAAAGACGAAGAGCGAGCTTATTAAAAAATATAAAAGATAAAAAATATAGCGATTATACTAAAGATATAGATATTAATTAAATTAATATAACTTTTTTAATAATAGACTATTATAAAAAACTTAGTAAAGTCTTAGTTAACTAATATTAATTATTATTTAATAAGATCTATAAGTCTAAATAAGATAAGGCTAATATAATAAGGCGTATAATTATAATAATAATAATACTATATATTATATTATATCGTTATAATAATAATAATAATAACTTATTTAATAACTTAATTATAAATAACTTATTATTTAAATATTATTTTTATATTAATATTAACGCGTAAAGGCGCTTATTTATATTATAAATATAATAATTAAATCTCTAGCTCTTATTCTTTTTATAATAAATATTTATAATAAAGATCTAGCTAATCTAAGATATATATCTTTTATAACTATCTTATAAGACTAGTAAATATATATATCTAATTATATATAGTCACTATAATAAGTATATTAGTGTTATATATACGTCGCTATTATATAAAAAACCCTTAATCTTTCTTACACTTTATATCTAATCTAAGTTATCTAATATATATTAAATATTATATTTTTTAATAAAAGCCTAGGCTATATTTATATAATAATTTTTATTATTTATTATAAGTTTAAGAGCTAGTAAATATCGCGAGATTAATTATATAATTATTATATCTCGAGCTTTTAGATCTTTATATCTATATAATAGATAAAAGGATAATAAGATAAGATACTATTAATAATTATAATATTAGATTATATTAAAGCCGAGAAATAAGTATTAAAGCCTAAAAAAAGAGGGTTAAAATTATATTAAATTAATATATAAAGAATAAGCGTCACTCTATTTATAAGTATAATATTAGTTTTTATAAGAACTAAGAGAGATAAAATTTATAAGATAATATATATAAGATTTATAAAGAGCTTATCGCCTTATCTAAGATTAATATAAATATATAAAAGAGATATATCTTATATAAGTTAACGAGATATATATATTAACGATATATATTTAATCTTAAATTTAATATATTATTTATTAATAATCCCCTTTTTAGAGATAAGAAAATATCTTTAAAAATTATAAAAATATATCTAATCTTTATTAATATTTAATCTTTAATTTTTTAGATCTATTTAATATAACTAAAGGCTTATTCGTTTTATAAACGAGAGATATTTTAATTTAAAATTAATAATATTAAATAAAAGATTATTAAAGAGTTAGCGCGAATAAAAGATATAAAAACTAATTTCTCTCGAGACTATACGCGTTATTAATATTAATCTTTATAATTTTATTAAACGAATTTTAAAAGAGCGTATTATTAAAATAATAATAAAAGTTATAACTAATAAGATATTATTTAAAGTCGCTCGGGCTAAGTATAACGCTTTATAAATAAAGCTAAATATAAACGTTAAAAAAGTTAGATCTTTTAAAAAATAAGTTTAATATATAAAAAAAAAGATAAAAAACTTAAAAGCTAGCTTTAGAAATAATATTATTAAGACGAAGACTAATTTAAAAATATTAATGATATTTAAAAAGCGCTTTAGCTATAATATTAAGATTATAAAAAAATAAAAGAAATAAGAAAACGTTAAAATAAAGAGATAAATAACGATTAATATATTAATATATTTAAAATAACGTATATTTAAGAAGTTTAATATATAATAAGATAGTTATAAAACTATTATCTTCTCTATTTTTTATATTTATTAAGATTCTTATAAAGATATATCTATAATAATATATTTATATAAATATATAACTCTAAACCTTTTTATATAAGATACTTTATATATAAATAAAGATTATAATTTAAAATTAATCGCGATACTTAGCTAGCTTTATTAGATTTAATAAATAATATAAGTTTTTAGATAAATAAGAGACTTAGATAAACTCGTTATTATTATCTTTTTATATATATTTACGCTTTAATAAATCTAGAGGCTATTAATATAAGTATAATCTTAAATTATAATATATCTATTATTTTTAATAAAAATAACTAGTCGAATAAAATTATAAAGTGATATAAAAAAGGGATTTATTAAGACTAAATTATATAACCTTTTTATAATAGCTTATAATAAAGTAATTTTTTATTTAAAAGTCTATTATTATTTTATAAAATATTAGTCGGTTTTATTTAAGCTTAATAGGTTTAAGAATTAATAAATATATTTAAAGACGTAAGAAAGAGCTTTAAAAATATCTTATATCTATTTAAATAAGCTTTTAAGACTATATTTATATACTAAATTATTTCGTCTTAACTATAATTAATAGTTAATCTAATAAAAGAGCGAGAAATTAGAGTAATTATCTTATAATATATTATTAAATAACTAATTATCTTAGCGTCGATAAACTCTTTTATAAAGAGTTTAAAGGCGAGCTAATTAATAAGCGCGTTTAATATCTTCTTACTTAGATATATATTATCGCTAATAGTTCCGCTATTATATTTAGCTTTAATATATTTTAAAGAGCTAGATAAGACTTTCTTTAGATATCTTTTTTATTTAATCTTATATATTATAAAGATTTAATTAATAATAATATTAGTTAAAGATCTCGTTATCGATTAATTATATATATCTTTTATATTAATAGCGATTTAATATCTAAGCTCGTTATATATAACGTTTAAGATAAGCGTTATTATTATTTAGAACACTATATTATTAAACTTAACTTTATATATAGCCTTTAATAAAGCTTTTATATACTAAGTAACACTTATTATAACGTTTTTTACTAACTATTTTATTAGCGGTTTTTATCCCTTTATTTAGTGTTAAAATAAATCTTAAAACGTATCTAGATTTAGCTAGTTAGGCGTACTATAATTTTTTTAAAGCTTTATTATTATTATTCTTAAATAATTAATATATAAAATAAATATTAAGAGAGACACGAGGTTATTATTAATTTATAATAATATATTATTTAAAAACGGTGTCTCTTTTTATTCGTTAATAATCTTATATATATAATCCTATAACTTAATAATATAGATAAAACTTTTAACTAAGCTTTTAATTATAAAGTATAAATATAAGATAAGCTAGACTAGATTTATATAGTTCTTAAAAATTAGATTTTTATAGTTATTATTAGAGACGTCGTTAAAAAGTTAGACGAGATTTATTTTTATATCTTATAGCCCTTTAATAATAAAATAATTTATTAATTATTCCTCGAGCTTTTAGAGACTTTATTTATCTTATTTAATTATTTTATTAATATTATAAATTAATAAAGCGGCGAGCTAGATAATATAATTATATAAAATATAATTAACCCGTCGCTTTAAATTTATAATATCTTTAATCTTATTAAATACGTTTTTTTATATTAAGAATAAGAATAAAGTCGATTTAATCTTAGTGAATTCGGTTAATATAAGACTTCTCTCTAATAGTTTTTTAGTTTTTATTATATAATAGTCGAGAGTAGATAACTTTTTATCTCTTATAAATAACTTAATATATTATTTTTAAATATTTAATATATTCTTTAATAGATTAGGCTTTATAATAATATAAAAGATATAATATAGCTTAATATTATATTAAGTCGCGAGGATAGTTATAATCTAGATCGCTAGATTTAATCCGCTTTAAAGAATAACGAGAATAATATTTCGCGTATTAAATATATAATTAAGGACTAAGTCTTTAATTTATTATATATTCTTTAAGGTTTATTATTAATTCGTCGCGTAAAAAAGATTTAATAAATTTATTAGCGTAAATATAAAAAAAGCTAGGCTATTAATTTTAATATAAAGAACGTATTAGCTAAAAAAGAGCTATATATCGGCGACGGAAATATAAATAAATTATAAATTATTAATTTCCTCCTCGTCGTTAAATATAAATATATTTATTATTATTATCGCTAGGTTTATAATTTTTAAAAGCTATTTTAGGTTTAGATTTAATATATAATCTTTTAGATTTTAGCGGCCGAGATATTCTCGCTCTATTTATATAATATTTAATATTAACTAGATAAAGACCTTTATAATATTATTAACGGTTTTCTTTATTTATAATTTAATAAAAAATCTAGTATAAAAAACGTCTTTAATTAATAATATTATATTTAAGATTATTTTTAAGATAAAGCTCTTCGCGGAAGACTAATCTTTATAAATAATTAGTTATAATAACTCTATCTCTTTTTTTATCTTAATTTACGCGAGTTTTTTAAAAACCTTATAAATATAAGTTTATATATCTTTAATATTAAACGTATTAAATATTTAACGAGTTAAATAAAATAATTAGCGTAATATATAATAAATAAGGAATATAAAAAATATATAATCTTATTAAAAATATATAATAAGTAATATATTTAAAAATAAAAAAATAAATAAATAAAGAGATAAAGAAAATAGTTTAATAAAGATTAAGATAATAATATTATATAAAAATATAAAAAATAATAAATAGACGTATAAAGATTTATCTAATAGTTAAGAAAGAGAGATAAAATTAAATATAAAAAATTTAAAGATAATATAAAGGCTTAAGAAACGAGCGGATTATTCTTTATTATTTATTAAAATAATATAAAGATATTTAAAAGGTTAAAAATAAGAGAAAAAAAAAATAAAATATTATTTTTTATTTTTAAATTTAATAAATTTTATAAGAATTATCTAAAAGAATAAAAAAGATTATCTATATTTATTAACTTTAATTAAATTATCTATAAGTCTCTATTTATATAGCTTATATTATTTTTTTATTTTAATATTATATTAACCCTTTTCTTATAGCCGACGTAATATATATATTAATATAATATTATAGCTAATAAATATAAGGGCGGTAAATAATAGATAATATAATTTATATTAGTTATATTTATCGCTCTATAAATACTCTTTAAGAGTTAATTCTTTTCTTTAGATCTAGATATTATTTATATTTAATATCTTTATTATTAATAAGTATATCTCTTTTTTAGTTTATATCTAGCGAGAAAAAAAGGCTCTAGATTATCTTAATTATAATATTATCGTTCTTAACTTATTATAAGTATCTCTTTCTCTTATTATCCGTTTTTATTTTCTCTTTAACGTCCTCGTTAATAATAATTAATTATTTATATATCTTATCTCTTTTATTAATCTTTATATTTATTTTTAACTATTTATTTAAGATATTATCTTTAAGACTAAGATATATTTATAATTTATTTAAATCTTAGAGTTTAAATTTTAGTTCGCTATTAAAATAGTTATAAATAATTTATTTTATTTTTATTTAGTTATTTATTATCTCTTTTTTTTTAAAAGATTATAATAAATAATTAAAGATTAACTAAGCGTATTATAAATCCGCGTAAATTAATATTATTTTTATTAATAATATTTCTCGCGTATAATTAAGAATATTATCTAGATTATTAATAAATAAATTAAATTCTTAATATATATATCGAAAGCGGATATAATAAAATTTAATTTTTTTAGCGACTTTATTTTAGCGGTCTTTAATTATAATAAATTATAAAAGTTATAAGATTATAAGTTATATTATAACGTTAATTATAAAGATAAACTTTTAAATAAGCTTTAATAATCTATCGAGTTTAGTTATATATATTTTTAACTTAGAGAAATCCTAAAATTTAAGTTTTTTAAATATCTCTCGTTAGAGCTTAATTATCTCTTATAATATTAAAGAAGCTATTAGCCGAAGGTCTTTATTAATATTAATAATTATATTTTTAAAGCGAGTCACGAGCTCTTTAAAATAATAGCGATAACTTAGCTTTAGTTATTATATATAAATTTATTAGATTATCTTCTCGGCGAGCTTAGTCTTTTAATAATATTATAATTATAATATTATTTATACTTTTTAACGACGTAGGGCGAGAATAACTATATAATATATAAAAAATAATAATGGAGGTTATTTAAATTATAGTTATTTTTTAAGATTAATATTAATAAAGTTAAATAGATAAAGCTTTACTCACTTATATAGATAAGACTTTAATATATTTTAGTTACGGTTAAATATAAACACTAATATAATTAACGAATAAATTTATCTCTTTATATATAAACCTACCGTTTTTATTATATTCTAATTATTTTATTTCGCTTTATTATATTATTTTAACGTTATTAAAGATATATCTCTTATATAAATATCGCCTTTAGCGGTTTATATATTTTTAATATTAATATTTATATACGGCCTTTATTTATATTAAGATCTATAGAATATAATAATTTATATTATATACGCTATATAAAAGGTTATCCTCTAATATAATTTAAGATATTTTAATCTTTTTTAATTATAAATAAGATAAATTTTTAAACCTTATTTATAGTTCTTAAATAAGATTTATTATATTTTAATTAACTATTATAAAAATTAAAATAGTAAATTCTTTAATAATAAGGTTAAATTTTAAATATTAAAATTTAAATAATCTCTTATCTCTTATAAGATAATAAAAGTTATTTTAAAATAATAATTAGTTTAAGATAAAAGTTATATATTAATTATAACCTTATCTTATCTTATAAAAAATAATAAATTATCTTATAATATAAAAAGATATAAAATAGTCTAGTATAAATATAGGATTAAGCTAACTATCTTTTTAAGTTTATATTAATATAATATAATATTATATTAAACGCTATTATCCTTTTATTAATATATTAAAATTTATATATATTAAATTACTTTAAAGAAGTTTAAGATATATATTAATAAAAAGATAATTTATCTAATCTTATAACCTTTATTTATAAATTATTAATTTAAGCTAAGTTTATAATTTATAAATTTAACTATAATATAAAGGAAACGAGTTCTAATATTTATTATATATTTATATTATTAATTATATAAGATACTAATATAATAAATATAATCTTAGTTATATTTAGTTTATTATCTTAAATAAGATAAAAGCTTAAGTCTATAAAGTATAGTCTTTAATATATCTTAATATCTTATAAAAGATTAATCTTTAATTAATTACACTCTTAATTATTATAAAAAAATTCCGTTAGCTTTATTATATAATATAATATAAAAGCTCTTAGATATCGACGCGTATATAAGTTTATAATAAGAATAATTTCTCGTTATTATATAGGTCTCGAACCCGCGCTAGCTTTATATATTAAGTTATCTTTTAATATATAATTAATATATATAATTAGTCTCGTCTTATATCTCTTATAGATACTTTTTAAATAAATTAATTTAGTTTAAAATTATAATTAGCGAATTATTAGACTATCTTTATTTTATAATATTAATTAAGATATATAAAGATAGTGCCTTAAATCTAGTAATTTAAATATTAGAGTTATTATTATTAAAAGATTAATTTAGATATTATATATAAAATATTTACCGTCCCTTAATAGATAAATATAAAGTTATTTAGTGAGAAATATAAATTTATAAAAGATAAATAACTTTTAATTATATTAAGAGTTAAAATAAAAATTATTTTAAGCGAAAGTTATTTTATATATAAAACTCTTTATAAATAATTTAGAATTAAGCGAGGTTTTTATTATTTAGACTTTAACTTTATCGTTTATAATATTTTTTATTAATAATAATACGCTAGCTCTTAATCTAATATAATATTTATATATTTATTTATTTATAATCTTTAATCTAAACTATTATTTAAATAATATTTTAGCTTATTATATAAAAAGAAAACGTTTAATTAAATTTTATTAACTATTTTAATATCTTTTTATTCGCTAAAATATTATTATAAATTATATTTAATAAGCTATAATATCTTTCTAAAGATTTTATTATATTAGTTATAATATAAGACTAGTTAGCGATTATAAAATTATTATTAAATTATTTAAGCGACCAGTTTATTAAAATAAAAATATTATCTTTAACTAAAGTTTTAAAAGATAAGATAATTTATAATATTTTTATAATATATTTTTTAGTTAACTTTATATTATCTCTAGACTATTTATTATATTAGATTAGATATTAAATAATTTTAATCTTTATTTTAATTAAGCTCGTCGAACTTAAGTCTTTATAAAGATTTATTAATAAAAAGAATATATAAATAAAATAAAAATTAATATAAAAAGAGATCTTATAATAAATTAGCGATTAAAATAATAAGTGACTATCTATTATCTTTAATCTAGGTTTTTTATTTTTTAATCTTATAAGAGAGAATATTATTATATATTAATATAATATAACCTTTTAAATTATCTAATTTAATATATAATTAAGCCTTATCTTTTTTTAATATACTAAATTTTTTATTATATTTATTTATATATAAATTTTTTAAGAGCTATTAAATTCTTTTAAAATATTTAATAAAGTAATATTAAAAGTAATATTATTAATTATAATTTATTATTATTAATAGTTTTAAGACGAGACGACTTTTAGCTATCTTTATATAATATTTATTATTATAATATAAGAAAGGTCTAGTTATAAAAGTTTAAAGTTATAAATTATATAATATTTATCTTAATACTTTTATTAGTTTATAAATAATATATAAGTGTTAGCTTTCTAAATAATATATAATATATTTAAATTAGTTATCGCGCGATCTTTCTTCGCGTAAAATTAATTTAATATATTTTATTATATTTTAATTATAATATTATAATTATATAAAGTTTTTATTATTTTAATTATAATTTATCTATTTTAAGAGCTTTAGATTATAATATAAAAGATAAACTTATCTCTTAACTTATATTATAAAGATAAATCTAAAAATTAATATTATAAGATTTATTTAGCTTATAAGACTTTTTAATTTTATTTTTTATAAAAGTTATAATATAAATATATTTATAATTAATCTATAAAAAATATATTAAAAGATAACTATTAGATAAA
Source organism: Erythroxylum suave (assembly GCA_027563595.1). NCBI lineage: Eukaryota > Viridiplantae > Streptophyta > Magnoliopsida > Malpighiales > Erythroxylaceae > Erythroxylum > Erythroxylum suave. The sequence continues at coordinate 14,283 of JAOSBN010114965.1, forward strand.
GCGAATAAATAATATTAATCTTTATTTATATAAATATAACGCGCTAATTAACGAAAGATATATATTAAAATAATATTTATTATAGTTTATATTAAATAAAACCTTATAGTTATAAAGCTTATTTTTATTAGGATTATAAACTCTTTATAAAAAACGTAATTATTTTAATAAAACTAATATTAAAGTTATAAAGTTTTTAAGTTAATTATAGTTATAATATCTTTATTTCTCTTTATTTAAGTTAATATTATCTTTATTTTAATATATAGTTATTATTAAACTTTATAAAGATATTAGATAAATTATAAAAGTTTAAAATATTATTATATAAATAGCTAATAATTATTAACTTAATATAATAAATAAGCTAATATTATAGCTAACGCTATTAATAATAAAGATAAAAAAATATCCCGGGCTAAGAGTTGTCGCTATATTATTAATATTAAAAGTTTTAAAAGAGGAGATTTAATTATTAATAAATATTTAAGAGCTATTAAAAAAAAATATTATCTAAAATTTCTTTTTATAGAGTTAACTTTTAGATTTATATTTAAATAATAAATAATATATATATAACGAGAGATATTTTTAATTAGATCTTAATTAAGATTAATAATTAAATTAAAGATAAGACTCTTTAAAAGCTCGGTAATTTTTAAGTTAATAAACGGCTAAAGATTTTAACTAATATAAATATATTAAGCGGCTTATTATTAGAGAAATATAATCTAAATCTTAATATTAAAAAGCTAAAAATATATATAAATTAAATTTAGTTATAATATTTAAATAAAGTTAATAAAAAAAATAAGTTTATTAATAAACTAAAAAAAATAAAGCCGGATAAAGAATTAAAGATAATTAATAAAAAAGAGTATCTTAAATAGAGTAAAGAGAGTAATATTAGTTTATAAAAATATATATAAGAGTAACGAAATAATAATACTTTTAATAGCGCGGCTTTTAAAACGAAATCTTATAAAAAAAGTAATATTAAAAATAATTAATTAATATTAATTTTAAGCGACTATTATATAGTTAATTTAAATTTTATTTTTTATAAAAAAGAGAGCTAGCCTTATTATAATTATTAATAAAGCTATTATTTTTTAAATTAATATTTATATTTAATTATTAGTTAAAGATTTATATTATAAAATCTAAATTTATAGCTAATAAATAATTAAGAGAATATAAATAAAGAATATAATAATAAAAAAGAGCTTTTATAGCGCTTATATAATTTTAAAAAAAAATAATATAATAATTATATTAAATAAGAGTTAAAAAGGTTTAATATAAAAAAGATAAAATTATAATAAATAATATAATATACTAAGACTTAAGTAAATTAAATTAAAATTTTTATTTTTTTATATATCTCGCTCTCTTATTTAATATTATAAAAATATTTAATTTAAATTATCTTATCTTATTTTATTCGCTTTAAATAAATATTAAACTAATTATTTAAATTATATATATTAAAGCTCTAAGATCTAATAATAAAGATTTATTAAAAAATATTCTAATAACTAGATAAATAATAAATTTTAGTTATTTAATACCGGCGAAGGCTTTATAAGAGTTTATATTATAAATAAGAAACTAGCGATATTTAATAATAAGATATAAATATTATAATATACTCGCTTTCTCGCTTATTTATTAAATATAACGCGTTTAATATTAATTAAAGTTTATATATATTTTTTATTAATAATATAAGATAATATTAACTAGTTATTAAAAGATAATCTTTTATATTAATCCTCGAGAGAGAGATAAAAAAAATAAATTATTATTATATTAATAATTTAGCTACGCCTTATAATTTTTATCTAATTTTATTATATTTAAAACTAACTTATTTTAAATATATTATTTATTTTAAAACGCTTAATTAATATTAATAACTAATATAAAGAGATATTTTAACTTTAGCGAATAATATATATAAAATAAGAGTTAGCGCTTAAATAGATATTAGCTTTTTATTTATAATATTATATATCTTTTTATATCTTTTTAAAACACGTTATTTTATATTAGCTTATTATAACTAAAAACTTAATATTAAGAGGCTTTAAATTATAAATAACGTTCTCTTATTTTAAAATAACTAATCTAATTTTTAGATATAATAATAATCCTCTTTTATATTAGTACGATTAAATTAAACTCTTAGTCTAATTTATATATAAAGTCTTATTTTATAAAACCCGCTTAGTTAGCCGAACGAAAATCTTATATTTAAATTATATAAATTATATAAAGATAAAAATCTAAGTCTCTTTAAAGAAATAAAAAATATATTATTTTTATAAACTAGATATAATTATTTTTAATCTAATATTATAATTTAAAAGATCTTAGATATATCTTTAATAATATAAAAAGATAAAATATATAGATAAATAATATAAGGTTATATCTTATATAAATTAATATATATTATTAAATAATTTCTCGCGTAGAGATTATATTTCTTATTATATAAAGATATAATATTTAAATATTTATATCTCTTTAAATTATTTATATTAAAAAGCTTAATAATAATATCTAGCTTATTTATAAGATACTCTTATAAATATATAATTAATAAAATTTTATTTAACTTTATTCTCCGCGAGTCGCGTTATAAGATAATAACTTATATATAAGACTTTATATATAGAGTTTATCTATAATATTTATTTATAATTAGTTAATAATAGAGATATAACCACTACTATTTAACTTATTTATATTAATCTAATTTTAATTATATAATATAGATTTTAAATATTAATTTTTATTCTTTATATATTAAATACTTTATATAATTATTATCTTAAGATAAAAATAAGGCTTAAAGTTTATATATTTATAATAAATCGACTAGATATAAATAGCGATTTTAATAAATTAAAAAAATTTATTAAGATAAAGAATAAGGGGGGTTAAGTATATATATATAAATATTTAATCTCACGATTTAATTAATTAATTAATAGTTTATAAAGACGGCGAAATAGCCTTATCTTAAATAGCTTATATATAAATAATAATAATATATTAAGTATTAGAGATAAGTAATAATTATTATAAAGATTATTAAGCGATCTAAAGCTTATAACTAAAATTAATTATCTATTATTATTTATATTAAAGAATTTTAATAAAACTTATTTAAAAAAAATAAAATTATAAAATAAGAGAAATAGATAAGATAAATATTAAACGTCTAAGTTATTAATACTTTATTTAATAATTATAGTTATATATATTTTTAATATAATAATATAGTTTATTAGGTTATAATATTAATATTAACTAGATAATAATAATAAAGTAATTATATCTAATAGTTTATATTTATAATATTAGCCGTTAATATAAAATAAAGTCGGCTAGATTCTTTATAATATATAACTTATAAATATATAAGGTTAGAACTAAACGGTTTAAGATTAAAGAGTTATTAATAATTTTATTTAAACTATATAAACTTTAAACTAAGTAATTAATATTTATCTTAATAATAATATCTTAGTTATATTAATATTTATAATCTTTAAAAAGTATATTAAAGATTATTATTAATTATATTAATTTTTTAAGTTAATATTTTATAATAAAGATCGCGCTTTAGTTATAATATATTTTTTAATTAATAACGTTAATATATATTATAAGAAAGTTTAATAATATATTTAAACCGTTAACGCTAATATAAAGCGTAAAATAAAGATTATTAGTTTTATAATTTATAAAAAAGTTATTAAATATAAAATAATAATAAGTCGCGAGAGATATAAGAGATTTAAAAAATATTATAATATAATAAATAAAGCTATAGCCCGATATAAGCGAATAACTAGAGATTTATAAAACGAACTATATTAATATTAAAAGATATAAATTTAAGTCGCGAGATTATTAAACTTACTCTTTTATCGCTTTTTTTTAGCTTAAGATATATTAAATTATATAATATTTAATATAATTAATATTTAGATAATAGTCTTTTTAAATTTAAGACTATACTTTATAAAATCTATATTAAGATATATAAAACTATATCTTTAAACGACGAAGCTATACGGATTCTCTATAAATATTTATCGTTAATATAAACTTTAGTATATTAACTTAATATACTAGGTTCCTTTTATTATTATATTAAATATTAATATTTTAATTATATAATAAGAGATATCTCGCTTAATTAATATTATATATAAATTTATATAAATCTTAAATCTTATTAAACTAGAATTTTATTTAGACTATAATATTATTATATTAATTAATATAAAGATCTCTTAACGTTATATCTCTTTTATATTTTCTTTTTATAAATTTTTAGAGAACGTTATATTAATATTATTTTTAATTAAATTAAAGATATTATCTCTCGCTATTTTAATAGCTTTTTTTAAACTTCTCTTAACTAAGTTATTTAGATATTATCTTAAATTATTACGCCCTTAGTTTTAATAATTATAAGTTTTTTTAAAGGGCTAAATAAAACTCTTATATAGTCTCGATTTATATATTATTATATTAGTTTATATCGCTAGCGCTCTTAAGCTAAGGTTATATAAATAATATATAATATTATTATAATAAATATCTTTTAAAGGACACTTATTTTATAAATTATTATTAATTAATAAAAGTTTTTTATATAAATATAGGTTAACTTATAAATTATTTAATAAATAATTTATAATAATAAAAAGATAGCTCTTATTAAATATATTATATAAATAAAATAATTTCTTATCTATAATATTTTAATAATTAAGATTTTATTATATATCTTAAGCTTATAAGTTATTTAATTATAATATATCTAAGAGTTAAAAAAAGTTTATTATTTCGTTTATAACTAAGAAACTTATTCTTTTATATTCTCTTAAATAAATTAAGTTAACTAGATTATATTATAATAATAATATAAAATAATATCTAATTTAATCTTTAATTTAGCGCGTTTAAAGGGCTAGAGTATATTAATAATATATTTAAAACGTATCTTTTATAGTACGGCTATTATATTTAAATATCGCGTTATTTAATAAATTAGCGTTATTTATTTATATCTTTATCTAAAATTAAGCTTAGTTAAAATAATTTTAAACGGCTAAAGATAAGACTAACTTTTTAATATTTATAAAGCGTTATTATAAATTTTAAACTTATCTACTCTTTAAAGTTTATAATAATTTATATTTTTTAGAGAATAAATTAGTTTAGTTATTATCTTTTATCTCGCTCTCTTTTTTATTTTTAATTAACTATAACTCTTATTTTAAGATATATATTATTTTTAATAAATAAGACGTTATATTTATAAGATTAATAATCTATTTAAAAGTTAGATTTATATTATTTATATTAAATATATAAACGATCTATTAAGTTTTATTAGCTAAGATATTATTATAAGCGGATTTATTTATTATATTATTATTTAAAAAATAAATAAATTATTTAAATAAATCTTTTATATTTTTATTATTTATAATTATTAATTTAATATTTATTATTTAAATTAATAATATAAAAGAATAATAATTTTTAATAATTTAAATAAAGTATAATAAATAATATTAAAAAGATATTTTAATCTAGATTAACGAGTTTTAATATTATATAGCACTTAAATACCCGAATATAATATATATTATATTATATTATATAAAAGAGAGACGCCACCCTATTTAATCTAATTAGATTATTTATATATTACGTGAGTCCTATTTTATATTCTAAAAATAATCTTAATATAATATTTAACTTTTATTAACTTCTCTTTAAATCTTATAAATATATAATAAAATAAATAACTCTTAAGAAATATTAATATTATTAAATATATCTCTTTATATTTAATTATATAAGATATAATCTTTATTTTATATTTAATATTATAATTTTATAACTATTAAACGAGCGCTTTAAAGATATTTTATTATAAATTATATTAAATAAATAAAGACTTTAAAAAAGGTATAATATTTATCTTAAAAAATCGTTTTTATAATAATATAAGATATCTAATTAGATAAAGTTACGGATTATAGTTAGTCTTAAATTTATAAAATATAAGCTAGTTAAAAAAAGACTAAAGACTTAATTAACTAACTATATATTTCGCGTTTATTTATCTTTATTATTAATGTTTATTTATAAAAGACTATAAAGCACTAAAATAAGTATCTCTTTATTTATTAAGATATAAAAAATATTAAAATCGAGTTATATATATCTCTAAATTATTCTTTCTCTATTATCTCTTTTTAATTATTTTATTTTATTAATATAAGAGATATTAATCTAATCGCGATTATTAAACTAGATTATATTTAATCTCTTATAACTCTATTTAAAGAGACGAGAATTTATTATTTATTATCTTTATTAATATATCTTAGATTTATCTTACTCGTTTATTATCTTAAAGATTATTTATATTAATATAATTATAGTTAAGTTTTTTATCTCTAGCTAAAGCGAGTCTTTAAACTTTTAACTAATTTATTATTAATTATTATTAATATCACACTTTTATAGTTATTATTATTATTTATATAGTCTAAATAATAATTTAGTTTATTTATAACGACGATAAGCGAGTATTTAAATAATATAATATAATTAAAAAATATTAGTCCTTTTTTAATACTCTAATCTAAAGTCTTTTATTTATATTTTAGATTTTATATTAATATATTTAATAAACGGCGTTAGAAAAAGATAGTTTAATTTATATATAAATATATAATATTAATAAGTTAAGGATCGAATTTATTAGCGAATTAATATCTCGTTATTTATTTATTAAAATATAGGCTAATAGTTTAATAAGATAATAATAAGATCTCTTTAATTTAATTTAAACTAGATTATTATCTTTCTTTCTAACCTTTATTTATTTTATATTATATCTTGCTTATTAGAACTATTATTTAACTTTAACTAGATTAGTCTCTTTATTTTATCTCTATAGCTTATATTTTTATTAGATTTATATAATTATATTTTACACCTTATAATATTTATAAATTATAATATTATTATATCTTTATTTAATCTTTTATTATAATTTTAAAAAATCTCTTAATTAAGAAAATATATATATAAAAATAATAAAAGTATTAATATTAATATTATAAATTATATTAACTTATTAATTATTATTAAGATAATAAAAGTTAAAAAGACTATAACTAGTCCCTTTTTATCGCGCTTTTATATATATATTATTAAATCTAAGATATTAGAGCTTCTTACTAATAATAATACTCTTAATATATTATTATCTAATATATAGTTATCTCGAGCTTATAAAATAAGAGCTTTTAAATTAATAGTTATTTAATATATTTTTATAGCTCTTCGCTTACTAATTTTAAATAATAATTTAATAAAACCTAGCGCCGGTAAAGGAAACTTTAGTTTTATTAATAATATATATATATAATAAATATTAAAATTTATAGATAAGTCTCTTAAGCCTTATTTTATAGAATTAAGAGCTCCCTTTTAAAGAAATAATAATATTTTTAATATCTTAAAAGAGGTTCTCGGCGATAATCTTAATATAATAATAATTATTATAGCGTTATTATTATTAAAATCGGTTTATAATATAATAAGAGTTCGACCTTATATTATATTAAAAATAATAGTGTTATAAAAGCTCGCTAAATATTTTATAAAGCTTAAAATTATTTAGTTAACTATTCTCGGATAAGACTTAGTTAATAAATATAATATTTATAAAGACTCTTTCTTTTATTTAGATTATTATATATTATAATTATAAAATAATAAATAAATTTCGTTATATCTTAAGCTATTTATTTATTTTATCTTTATTTAAAATAATTTATATATTATTATTAACGGTTAAAATAATATAAAAAAGTTATATATAATAATATAAGAGCTTTATATTTTAGTGTATATAATAATAATTAAGTTTTTTTTTTAGATATTATTAGTTTATTAAAGTCTTAAATTATAATAAATTATTTATTTTATTATTAAAATATATTTAAATAAGATATAAGACTTAATAATTAGCTTTAAATAAAGTTTATAAAACTTAAAGGCTAAGTTATTAAGATTTTTAGACTAATTTTATAAACTTAACTTTTAAAAGAGATAGCTAATATTAGTCGCTAAGTTTTATTAGATTCTTTTATATATTTATAGGCGACGCTATTTTAAATTAATAATATTAAATTTAAACTTTTTAAGAGGCTATCTTATTTATATTCTCTTTTTAAATATATTTAAGCTTTAAAAATAAGATAAAGATAAGCGATATTATTTAATTATAATTAATTTAATAGATAATAAACGACTAAATATAAACTAGATAAACGTTAAAATAAAATAAGAGCTTATTAATATTAATTAAAGTCGAAATATTTTTTATTAAGTTTTATAAAAAAGAGATAAAAAAAATCTTATATATAAAGATAACTAGATAAGCTTAATTTATAAATTATATTTATTTTAGCTAACTTTTTATAATAGCTAATCTAGGTTTTTTATAATATATTTTTTATATTAACGGTTATCTTTCTTTCTTATATTAGTCTCTTATATAATTATTATCGCGTTAATTTTAAGATTCTAACGTTTATATAAAAGATAAATATATTATTTAAAAATAAATATATAAATATAATTTTATAATAGCTAATATCTATTTAGATATATTAAACTAATATAATATAATATAAACTTTATAAATCTTTATTATATTATTAAAGTATAGCTCTTTAAAAGATATCTAGGTCTAAAATAAAAAAAATATAATATTTTAATCTTAATATAATAGTTATATATTATATCGGTAATAATATTAAAATAATATATTATTAAAATATAATAATTTTATATAATATATTTAATATAATATTAAATATAAAAGAGCTTTAATACTTTAAACTTATTTAATATTAATAAATTTATTAATAAATAATAGATAGTTTTAATATAATAAGTACGTCTATATCTTTAATCGAGTAAAAAATAAGAATTATAAATAAATAGTCTTAAATATAACTATTTTACTAACGTCGAGACTAATATTATCTAATTTCTTATTATTAGAAATTAACTATTTTTATTTAATTTCTTATAATAAAGAATTAGAGTTAAATTATAATAAAGTTATTATTAACCCTATAATATTAGCGGATAAGTGAAATAGTCTAGTTTAGATATCGAGATCGATAATTAATAATTAATTTATTATTAAAAGTTTATTTTTAAAACTTAAAGACTTATAATAAAAGTTATAATATTATTAATATAGTAATTCTCGGGTTATTTAGTTTATATAAAATCCGGTTAAATAATAATCTTAATATCTTATTAATTAGATATATAAATTAAAGATTATTTACTTTTAGGTTAATCGGTTTTATTTAGAGATATTTATATCTTAAATATAATAATTAATATATTTTTATATTACTCGTCTTTAATATTTATAATTTATTTTATTATATACTTTAAAATCGAGTCTCTTATTTATTTTATTTTTAATAATCTCGCTCTTTTATTTATTTATTTATTATCTTTTTTTATTCTTTATATTCTCGCTTTAGTTTAATAACCGCGCTTTAATATCTTTTATATCTTTATTTTTTTTAATTAAAATTATAAAAGACTAAGGTTCTTTTAATTTATAAAATTTTAAATTAATAAAGATTAGTTTAGAGAGTAATATAAATAATTTATAATATATAAAATTAGATAATATATTTTAAAAAAAATAAGAACTATATTATAAAAAGCTTATTAAACTATAATAAATATTTAATAATATTAAATAAAATATAAAAAAGAATTAATAAAGAAATAAAAAAAAATAAAATAATAAAAGATAAATATATTAAATTTATATCTTTAACTTAAAATAATAGTTTATAATCGCTTAAAAAGAATAAGAGTTATAAAAATAAAAATTATAAGACGCTAAAGAGATAAGAGTAAGATAAAAAAACTTTAAAATATATTAAAAATAGATTTAAGGTTTAAGATAAATCTTATTATTATACTCTTTATATTAATAGATTAAATATATATAAAACTTAAAGATAATATTTAGATAAATCTTATATTTAAAACTAATTATTTTATTTTTAAGTTTTTTAAATAAGCTTATAAGTCTTTTAAAAAAAAACTAAATAAATAAATAAAAAAACGTAATAAATAAGGTTAATAATTTAATTTAATAATTATATATAAATAAATATAAGCTTTTATTTTTTTAATTCTTTAAATATTAATTAAGATATATATTATAGAGATCGAGATATTTATTAAAAATAAATAATAAATATAATCTCTAAAGTAAAAGATCTTAGCTTTATATATTTTCTTTTTTTTATATTATAATAAAAAAGTTATAACGTTCTAATATAAAGTATTATTAAGATCTAGCTAATCTATATAATATAAAGAATATATTAATATTATTTAATAAAAGTGTCTCGTCTTTCGCGAATATTAATATTAATAATTTATTCTCTTTATTCGTCTAGACGTTTAATAAAATTATATCTTATTACTTATATAATAATAGAGCTTATAATATCTAGAATCTATTAAAATTTAAAAATCGATCCGCTATAAATATAATTATTTTTAATAATATAAACGATATATTTTTATTAAGAATAATATCTTTTATATCTTATAACTATTTATTTATAATATTTAAATTTATATATAAGTTTTTAATACTCGTTATTCTTATTATCTTTATTATCTTAATAACTTATATCTTATTATAACTTCGTTTAATAACTATAATTATTATTAATATTATTATCTTAATAGTTAATATCTTAACTTAAATTATATTTAGAACTATCTTTTATCTTTTTTATTTTATTATAAATTTAGTCGATCTCTTTTTTTTTTAATTATTATTAAAATAAATATAAAATAAAGACGGCCGTACTTTATATATATTAAGGGCGTAATAATTTATAAGAGATATTATTATATAAATAATAACTACGCTAACGACGGCGATATATATTTTAATATTAATTTTAATTAAAATTCTTTTTATTTTATTTAACTTTATCTTTTTTATAAGAGACTTAGTGTTATATTAAATTTTTAAATATATTTTTAATTAAAAAAATCTCCTTTTATTCTCTTTAAAATAAAATATAATTAAAAAAATATTAAGATAATATCTTAGATATATAAAGTTATTTTAAGATTAAGACGAAGCGGTTAAAGTTATAATATAATATACTTACGTGGCTAGAAATTATTATTATTATTATATTTATTATTAGATAAATAGTTAAAGAGTATAATATTATTATTAATATTAATATTAATATTAGAATAATAGTTAAAGCGATTTATTTAAATTATTATTAAAATTAATAAATACTTTTTAATTATCTAATAATAAAAAATAACTAATCTCTAGAATCGCTAATAATATTAAATATTAGTTTTAAAATTTAAAGTTAGTTAAAGAGTTAGATATAACGATTAAAAAAAAAGATATATAATATCTTAATAATAGCTAAGTAATATAATCGATATTATATATTACTCGTTATTAATATTAATATATATATATTATAAGGTCTCTTTTTATATAAAGAATAGCTTATTAGATTTCCGCGATAAAAAGATATTATTATTAAGGGTTTTTATAACTTAAATTAATATAAAATTTCTTTTTAATAGTGTAATAGATATATAAATAAATATTAAATTTATAATCTTAATAAAATATAGTACTTAATATATTATTAGTAACGTTTTATTATCTTATTAAAATAACTCTTATATATTTATTTTTTTTATTAGTTAATAATAGTTAAATAATATATTTTATTTACCTTTTAAGCCGTAATATATATAATTATATTTATTAAAATTATATATCTATATTATATAATCACTAATTAGGGTATTATAAGTCTTTTTAATAAGTGATATATAATATATATTAAAGCGAATTTAATAAAAAAAATAGTATTATTTTTAATAATATCTTATATTTAAATATCTTAATATTATATTATTCTAACGCGCTTAGTTATATAATAAATCTTTATATATTATATAAACTTTATTATTTCTTTATTAAGCGATCTCTTATAATATTAAATAATTAAAATAAAGTTATTTATATCGAACTATTTATATTAAACGAGAATCTTATTAATAATATTATATATTTTATTATCTTATATCTACTCTTATATTAAATAATTAAACTTAAAATTAAAGTAATATATAATATTAGATATTTAATCTTTATTAATTATAAGCGACTATTTAATAATATAATTATAAGATTTTATTTTTAATTATATAGTTAAAGAGCGATAAATTAAATATATTTATAGTTTAAATAGTAATATATATATAATAATAAACGTGATAATATACTTTTTATATCTTAATAAAGTAACTATTATAGTTTATCTTTTTTTATTATATTTTTATTTAACTATATATATAAAGAAATATCTAAGCCTCTCGATATAAGAGAGAACGCTAATAATAGTTATTAATTTAATTATATTCCTCTCTAGCCGCTCTTTTATTAATATAAATAAAAATATCTAGATATTTATATCTTATTTTATTAAAATAATCTAATTTTTTATTTATCTCTTTATTAAGTTATAAACCGGTCTTTTTTATTAATTTATTAATATATTTATTATAAAAAGAACTTATTATAATAAAGTATTTATTTTATAAAGTTATTTAATATTAAATATTATAGATAATAAAAAAGAAAAAATAAATATAATTAAGACTTAAGATATAAAAAAGACTTATAAAAATTTATATAATAATTAGAGATCTAAAAGCTTTTAGTTAAAAGAGATATTTATTTTAATAATAAGTAAATTAGTCTTTTTTATTTAAAATAATAATATTAAAGTTTATTAAATAAGTTTATTTTATATAGCCCGATATAAACTAATATAAGATATCCTCTTTTATATCGACTATAATATCTAAGATTATTAGTTAAAGTTTTTTATAAGTTATACTCTAGGCGGTTAAATATTATATTATTTAAAATATATAATATTTATATAATATACTCGGTATAATTAATCTTATATAATTAAGATATACTTAAGATATTTATAACGCTAAAACTAAAGAGTCTAATAGTCTATTTTTTATTATTATCGTTATCTTTTTTTATATAACTTATTTTAAATAAGCGAAAATATTATAAGACTTATATTTATTACTCTTTATATTATTAACTAATAATAATTATTATATTTTTATTAATTATAGTTTATTAACTTAATATTATATATATATATTTAAATATAATAATATATAAAAGATAATATTATAAGACGCTTTATATTTTTATCTTTAGTTAAATAAATAAACTTTTTTTATAAGATATTAAATTTAATATAAAAAAATATAATAAAGGCGGAGTTCGCTTATATTAATAATAATCTTTTTATTATTATAACTTATTATAATTTATAAAAGATTTTTAGATTATAAAGATAATACTTTATAATTATTAATAATTAAAATCTTTTTATTAAATTATTTTAGGCTAATATATTATTAAAATTTTTTTACTAATATATATAAGCTTAATAAAATATATTAAAATAAATTTTAAAATAAAGAGATCGATATAAAATAAATAAATATAATTTTAAACTCGAATATATATTTTATAATAATATAAAATTTATAATAATAATAAGATATTTATTTTTAAAAAGAAAAGAGCTCTCTTAGATAATTTTTTTAATTTATTATTTAAAAAGCTAACTTAAAATAAAAGGACTATTAAAAAAGTTATTTAATAACGTCTAAAAGATATCTCTTAAAAAATATAGTGTAATAATATATCTAATAAATCGCTATATAATATTAAGATAGATTTCGACTATTATAAAAGTGTTAATATATAATATAATAAAATAGCTAAATCTATTATAAATATTATCTCTTTTATAATATTATAAATCGCTTTAATTAATAAAAAATAAATAAAAATAAATATAACGGGATTATTTTTAAGAGATTAAATATTAATAAATAAGTTAGAGTAAAAGAGAGAGAAGTTTATTTAATATAACTATAATCTATATAAAGATAATAAGTTAGTATAATAATTTAAAGAGATATATAATAACTTTTTAGCTCGCTTATTATCTAAAATAATTTTATTAGATAAGGCTTTATAAATAGCTAATTTATATATTAATATTTATAATAATAATAAAGACCTAAAATAAATAAAGAGATAAAGATAATATATTTTAGATTAATATAACCCTCTTAAATATATTAAAGAGATTAAATTACTTTAAATAATATTTTAAAAGATCTAAAATAAGATATATAAAGAGATAAATAAATTAATACGCGTATTAAAAAAAGAGGCGGACCTTTAAGCTCTTAAATATAATAAATAACTAGTCTTTATTAATAAGATAAATATATATTATAAATAATAATAAATAGTAAAAGCGACTCTAAATAATAGACTAGGCTATTTAACGTTATTATAATACGCCGACTCTTAAAAGGAGTATATTATTAATATCTTTATATTTAATTTTAAGAATAAGAATAAGATAAAGTTTATATTAAATCTAATATAATATTTTAGATTTATTATATAATAAGAGCCGCTCTTATATAAGATATATTATTTATTATTATTAGATATCCGTTAAAGGAATAACTAGTATCTTAAAATTTAAAAATATAGTTTAAACTTATATTTCTTTAGAATAAAGAGATAATAATTAAATTTTAATAATATATTAAATTCGTTAACGATAACCGCGATATAATTAAATAAGTAATATCGAGATATAAATAACTTAACTTTATTAATAATTATTATTATAATTTAAAATTATCTAGACCTTATCTTATAACTAGAGGATAATATTATTTTTATTTATTATAATATTATTATTTAATATAATATTATATAAAGAATATTAATTATAATTTATTAAAGTTAAAGATAAATAAGATAATATATATTTAAATTATAAAAGTCTTTATTTATTTTTTTAAACTCTATTTAATTAATCTTAGATATCTAACTTTATAGACTTTTTTAATATTTTTAAAAAATAACTAAGGCTTAAAATATATAATAAAATCTTAGACTCCGCTAAAAAACCCGAGTTATAATTTTATTATAAAATCCGAGCCTTAGCTTTATCTTATAAATATAATATTAAAGAACTTTTATCTCGTCTCTTTAATATTATTATTATATTTATTTATTAAAATATTTAAAGATAAGGAAATATTTATTTTAATTTATAGGCTAGAATAATCACCGATATTAGTTTTATTATATATTTAATATAAAGCCTTATAGCTAGTCTTAATAATTAATAGATATAATTATTATCACTAATCGTAAGATAAAGTGACTAATATCGTCTTAAATATATTAACTAATAGATAAAGTATTATAGACTTATAAAGGCGGTCTTTTAAGAGCTTTAGTTCTATATATTTTTAATAAATATTAAATATTTTATATTCTAATATTTAAATATTTTTAAATATCCTCTTATTTTTTTTTTATCTAGTTTTATATTAAAATAAATAATAATAATAAAATAAATTAAATAATATAGACTTTTAAGAAGTTTATATATATCTAAAATATATAATAAATAAATATATCTATTTAAAGGACCGCCTAAAATTCTAAATATATAGATATTTATTATATCGCGATAGTTATTATTATAACTTAGTCCTTATTATCTTTATTAAAAATTAGCTATAAAATTTAAAAATAAGTTTCCGTTATTATATAAATTATTTAATAAGTTATTATTTTTTTTAAATTCTCTCTTTTTAAATTAAAGTATTATAATTATTAATATTTAAACGGCTACCTATTTATTAATAAACGTTTTAGCTATATAATAAAGACTTAAATAATTAACTAATAATAATAAATTAGTTTAATAAGAAATCTTTATTAAATTTATTATCTTTTATAACTATTTTAATAATATAATATCTTATTATTATATTAAAAAAAGCTTTAGCCTCGCTAAATAAGCTAAAAGAGTCTAGACTTTATAATCTTAAACTAACTTATAAGACGATTATTAAAAAAAGAGCCGCTTTAGATTTAAAGATTATAAAAATAAATAAGATAGTCGATATTAATATTAATAAGAATAATAAGTCGAAATATAATAGAGATAATAATAATAATAATAGTGATTATATCGAGAGGGCCGACTATAATAATAATAATAATTATATTAAAGATACTAATAAGGATAATAATAATAATAGTTAAATATAAGATTTAAAAAAGGATTAGATATAAGATTTAAATAAACTATAAATAAAAAAATAAAAGAGAAAAGCTAATAAAATCCTAATAAAATATAATCTTTAAAATAATAAAAAGAGAATAAAGATAATTATATAATCTCTTATATAGCGAGGATTAAGATTTTAACTAATATTAATTTTTAATTAATTTATATAAGATAAATAAGACTCGTTAAATATAAATAATAAGCTAAGATATTAATACTTTATAATATATTAAAAAAGATAATAATATTTATATATAAAAAGGAGCTTATTATTATATATTAATTAATTATAAGTTAGGTTAATCTTATAAAAAAAGATATAAATATATATTTAATAAATTAATTATTAAAATATAAAAATAAGAGTTAAAGCGCGAGATAAAATACGCGATTATATAAATCTTTTTAAGATATATAAATAATAGTTAATATAAATATATATTAATATTAAAATATAAAAATAAGGTTAATTAGAAACGTAGAGCTATATTATCCCTTATTATAAAATATTATATAACTTATTTATTTTATAAGAGCGAGATAATATTTAAAAAACTATAAATATATCTTATTTTATTTATCTCTCTTAAAAATATTAATTATTTTATTTATAATATACTTTTTAGATAATAAGCTCTAAAATTATTTAAGCTTAAAGAAATATAAAAGGATTCTTATTTTAGATTATTTATAAGACGGATTTATTAATAATATAGTTTTTTAGTTTATTATATTCTCTCTTTTACTTTTAAAACTATTAATAATATATAAATATTTTAACGCGGTAGCCTTAGATATATTAGTCTTTAATATTATAAAGCTAGGTCTTAAATTAAAAATATATATAAATAAAATAATTAATATCGCTAGGTCTAATATAATATTTTAAAATTAAAATTATATAAAGATAAATATATAACCCGATAAACTATTCTTTTAATATTATTAGATTATAATAATTATAGATTAGTTAATATAAGCGCGTAATAATAAAGTTTATAATTATCTTTATCTCTTATTAAGCTATTTATAATATATATTTTTAGCGTTTATTAAATCTAATATTTATATTAATAAGCGGATTATATTTTACTAAAGGCGTTTATAAATAATATAATATTATTTTATATAATAATAAGCGCTTTTAAAACTATAATTAACTTTAATTAAATTATATATTAATATTTAAAATATCTCTTTAATAGATATAAATAATCTATATTATCTTTATTAATTTAATATTAATTATTTTATTTTCTTTCTTTTTAGATAGCCTTTATAACTATTAATTATTATTTAAAGATATTTCCCGAGATTATAATCTTATTATTATTATCTTCTCTTAATATATCTTAGATTATTATTTATTTATTTTTTAAATATTCGCGAGTATAATATTAAATATAAATTAAATATACGTCTTTAAGCTTATATATAAGATTAAAATATATAGATTTTCCGCTAGATTTATAACGGTTAGTAATATATAAAATATCTAACCGATAACCCTTTAGTAATAAACTTTAATTATATTATATTTAATATATTTAAATATATAAACACTATTTATAAATTGGCGAAATATTATAAAGATTTTATTAACTAATCTATTAGACGCTTATTATATAATCTAAATTTTAAAAACTTTAAATCGCGTAAAGATTTTATATATTTTATTTTATAAGACTATCTAAATTATAAAGCTTATTATTAAAAATATAAAATTATAAATATCTTATTCTAGCTTAGTTTATATCTCGACTAACTAATAATAAATATTATCGCGATATTAATTATAATTATAAATATTATAAGATAATATTAATATATAGATAATTATATAATATAATAATATAATTAAGGAATTTTATATCTTATAAACGACCTAGATTATATTTTTAATAATATATTATTCGTTAAAAAAGTCTTAGAGTATATTATAATAAATTTAAAGTCTTATTTATATATATAGCTTAATAATATCTTATCTAAAATATTCGCTAATATATATTTAAAGTATTTTTCTTAATATATTAAAGATAAGTTATAATATTATAGCGAGGTTTAGCTAAGCACTAAGACCGCGGGCTAGCTAAATCTATTAATATAGTACGCGTAATATATATTTTTTTACGTCTCTAGATTTTAAGTCTTTATTATTTAAAGCTAAAATAATTATTTTTATAATCTAAGCTTTATTTATTATAAATAGCTAATATTTATAAGCTTATCTAAATATTTATATAATTTATTAAGTTTTTAAGTCCTTATAATTATAAAAGTTATTAAGACTATTTAAGATATATAATAAGACCTATAATAATATATTAATAAATTATAAAATATTAGCTATTCTTTAAATACTTTAATAATATTATTATAAATATTATAATAATATAAGGCCGCTAAAATATATAAGAGCTTATATTAATAGTACTAAAATATTTTTAAATTTTAATATTTTCTAAAAAATTTTAGATAAGTAATATATATTTATATATATTACTTTTATTATTATTTTAGTTATTACTATTATATTAATTAACGGTTATTATATTCTTAATATAAAATAAAGATAATTTTATTATTAATATTATCTATAAGCTTATTTTTTAATATTAAATATCTAATATAAAATTATCCTAGTAATAGCACGAGGGATTTATTAAATATTATAGGCTACCGTCTTGGTCGGTTTTAGTATAGTCCCTAATTCACTTATAGTTCTAATCTTAATTTAGTCGTTAGCTATTATAAACCCTCGACCAGTGGATAGATAAGACTATCATATAGGTTAAGGACAGGTAGGTTAGAGCTTGTTTAGACATAGGGTATATATTAATAGCGGATATATACTTAGGAGTATACTAGATAATAATATAATATATATATAATAATATTAAGATTAACTATAAAAGAGAGACTATAAACTATAAGAGATATTAGCTTATATTTATAAATATATAAAACTTATTAAACTTTTAATAAGTTTATTAATTTAACTAATCGTTAATATTTTAACGATTATATATATAAGCGCTCGTGTAAGCGCTTATATAAGCGCTTATATAAGCGCTCGCCTTAGCGCTTATATCAGGCTAGTGGCCTAGCCTTATGTTCATTCGGCAATCTTGCCTTGTGGTTTTGGTGTGTCTTTGAGTGGTTCGTGACAATAAGCTCTAAACCACCTATCCTTAAACTAAAGATAGTCCTATCTATCCACTGGTCGAGGGTTTATGATAATTAACTATAAAAGAGAGACTATAAAACTATAAAAATATTAAAAAATTCATATACTTTTAGAGATAAGAATATTATCTAATTATTATAAGATAAATAAATGTTATAATAAGTGTTTATATAAGCGCTTATCTTAGTGATTATATTAGGTTATATGTTAGCCTTACCGCACTCTGTAATCTCTTCTAATATTATAGGTGTGTCTTTAGCGATTCGTGACACTGTTAGTTGAGG
Organism: Erythroxylum suave; assembly: GCA_027563595.1. NCBI lineage: Eukaryota > Viridiplantae > Streptophyta > Magnoliopsida > Malpighiales > Erythroxylaceae > Erythroxylum > Erythroxylum suave. The sequence goes on from JAOSBN010114965.1 coordinate 34,142, forward strand.
GTTTATGATAATAATGGCTTATTAGATAAATAAGATAAATAGTATAGCCATTAGCTAGTATATAGACCTTATCTACCTATAAGTATATCAGATATTTCCTATAGTCCATAGTCCCTCCTTTATAGTTAATTATAATACTATTTATTTATATACATATTACGTTACTAATCCATTATACGCTTATATATATTCTATTATTAATCTATACCCTATATCTAAACAAGCTCTATCTACTTAACCTTAATACACTCACTAGTCCCATCTAGTGTGATGTTTGAGGGTTTATGACACTAAGTCTTACTTCGCTGAACTTATCTATCCTAGATCGCCTATTGTGTCTTGCTCATCAGCCCTGTCATATGGGTCGTACCAGTAATGATATAATGTAACAATATATCCTGAATCTAGCTATAATAGAAACCTACTATAAGTACAAGCTAACAATATCCTTATATAGCCTTGGCGTGCACGAGTTATAATAAAAAGGGCTCATGATCTGAGGAGCAGAAGATCTCAAACGACCCTTTTCCTCTATCAATCACTTTCACCGTCTACAACGCACCGCAAACTTTCAGTCATCTACTGTAACGTCGACTTGAAGTGCAAGAAAGTATAAGCTAGACCGGCCGACTCAACAAACGTCATCACTGCGTGATTGTATCGTCACTTATAATGCTCTTGAATGGCAGGTTCCTATGTATAAGCTGCCTCTTAGACAATCAGGACTAATCGATTAAATCTAATGACGGCTTTAAATACAAACTCTCTTCACGCTGACGCGTTGAGCTTTGCAGCGTTGTGTTGCAGTTCGGCGACCAATCTTGCTGCTGAACTGCCCACCATAGTGAGTTACCCACTTCCCTTGCCTATGCAGGTGGAGGTCGTGTGCGCTCAATGGACTGATTGTCAAGACAACTTTCACCTCTCGCGGTTCTGAGAGCTGCGCCAGTAATGTCAGTTGTGATGATATCAGGGCCTTCATAAGCGTTGTCGTCGCTCAACCTCTGGAGGGTACGTATCTTATCCGCACAAAGCAGCTAGGAGCTGACAGCGACACAATGCTTGTCGTTTGTCCTCGTTCTACTAATGCTTCAAGTTCTCCTCCTACGCGGCCATCTAGCTTCGAACAGGAGCACAGCCCCCATCATTCTCCATTCAACTTTCTCGAAATTCTGCTTCAGAGGAGTGATAAATGCTTCGGCGTCATCTTCGTGGTTATCAAATATGCCCCAGTTGTTATGCCACTTCATCAGGAATCGACCTAGAAAATTGTGTTGCACGCCTCTGCCTAAAATTGTTGCGCCAAAGAGAACTCCGTCCTCTTGTTTGACTAAGCCACTCAGACCAGCCAGCATGCGTGCTTTTCTCTCTACTGGTCCGGGCAGACAGTGTAGAAGAAACATTACAGACACCGCATCGAAGGGAGCGTTGTCTCCGTAGTGTATGAGTGGAGATGTAGAAGCATCTCCGTCGTTGTCATCCAACGTGTTCTCCTCCTCCACACCCGACAAGGCGTCTCGGACAATGGCTTGACAAATAACGCCCGGATGAGTCATTCGCAATCTCTGCAAGACAGTCGTTAAACAATGCTCATTTAGATCCACGAGCGTCACTCTAGCTCCTGGATCGAGGGGGGCGTGTGCGAGATGATAGCCTGTACCAACACCGATGTCACACAAGCTCAAATCGCCTCGTCCATGGATGTGCTTATTAAAGAAAGGCGTCAGAACGGTTGAAGTCGGGCACCTCCAGGCGAATTTACAGTAGAAGTGAAGGACCAACGGGTCGTAGACATATTCGAGGACCCACGAGAAATACACTGCGGCGCTGGCGCTTGGGTGATTCCCCAAGAACCGCCCTTTTTCATTTCTGACAAGCATGCTGCCGGTCAAGTCGTCGCAAACCAGGAGGCTTGTAAGTTCTCGTATGGATTTGTGATTCCAATGGTGGTTTTAGGTAGGGGTTACAGCTCGAAGACACTCGCGAAAAAGTGACCGATACCAGACTGTACGGAGCAATGAGTCGCCTAACCATGCTCAGAGGTCAATCAGCTCCTACGCTGACTTGCGCTCAGTCCAAGCTCCAATTCCATCGTCAGAGGTTCGGCACTCTTTTCAATGGACAGCTTCGCAAGCTGCCGCGCGGTCGAGGTGCTCTGACTCTTGGATGCAGGCTCGAGAACAGATACGGAAAGGCGTGGTTAAATCATGACATCACGCTGCTTTGGATGTCTTAGGGTGTCAGGATGGGGACTGCCCCTTCGAAATTATGCCTGGCATCCCCTCGGCATTGGTGTTGGTGATCGTCTCAGGCATGGGGGGAGCAAGAATTGGGTATCATGGGTCGAAAGTCTTTTCGAAGCCATCCAAAGATGCTATAAGGCCGGTGCAACCCTGATGCGTAAAGTCTAAAAGACTGGACTACGAGTGGATCACCGTCTCAGGTGTCGCCATCACCCCTTCATCGCAAGTTTAATGGCAACTAGTGGTGCACTTCTGACACGTGGGGGAGGAGTCTCTGTCCCTTCTACAGAGGATACAACTAGAACCCGCCCCCTTGTCAAAACTTAAATCGTCCCTCACGGCAAGAAATACTATATTAAAACGTCGCCGGTCGATAAGTAGTTTGATTAAGTAAAATACGCGGTATAAAACCTTGTATCCCATCCCATTCTAAATCCTGCAACCATTACCAAGTGGCGCTATACCTAAAACGTCACTATATTAATATCATTAGATATCACTAATTTAATATATTTATTAATAATTATAAGTACTAAACTTATTAGTAATAACTAGGATATAAATATATTATATAAGCCTTATAGTAGTTATTTATATAGCCTCGTCGTCGCTTATTATTAATAGAGATCTTAATAAAAGCTCGCTATTTAAGTTAATATTTAAGATTAATATAATATCGACGTTTATTATATTTAACGGTATTATATTTATTATAAATATTTATAAGATAATTAAGATATATAAATAAGTTATTAACGAGTTAGTCTTAATAATATTTATATAAATAATAATTCTTATTAAATAAATTAAAGTTCCGCCGTTATATTAAATATATATTAATTATTATAATATTAAATACCTAATATTATAATAGCTCTTATTATTATAAAGAACCTTATTAATAATAGCTAAAGTCTTATTATAACTAGTTAATAATATCGACGCTATCTATATAATAGTTATATTTATTTATTATTATTAATATTATTATCTTTTTAACGGTGTAAGTCTTAAATATTAATTTATTAATAATAATATTAATAAAGGTCTCTCTTAATAGTCTATATAAATAAATTATTTAATCTTTAGAGTTAAATATAATAATAAGAAATAAGATTATATTATTATTATTTTAGATAAAAAAGATTATCTAATCTTAAATTTATATAAAACGAGTATTATAACTAATTAATAATTCTTATTTTAAATAATAACTTAATTTAAGAGAGAATCCTTTATAATAACTATAAATAATCTTTATAATAATAATATTATAAATAAAGAGGGCCTTTATTAATCTAATAATATTAAAATAATTATTAATAAATAATAAAAATATTATTATATAAGGTTATTAAAGACGTATTTTAACTATTAATTAATATAATATTAATTAAATTAATAATATTAAAGTATATAAGTTTATTCGCCTAACGCTAAGTCTTTTATTAATATCTTTAATATTATAAGTTTTATTATAAAAGAGCTAGTTATAAATAAAATCTTTAAAAGCTAATATATAAATCTTAAATTCTCGCTTAATAAGCTTATTCTTAGCTTTTATAATATAGTTAAACTTATTATTAAAAGCCGCTATACTCTTATTAACACTAACCTAAATTAAGAGTATAATAACGCTTTAATAAATATTTTAAATAATATTTATTAGATATTTAAGTCTTTATTATTAATATATAATAAAGTCCTTCTCTTATTATTCGGCGTTATATATATATAAATAATATTTAATTAATTTACAGCGGCGGCGTCTTATATAATAACCTAGATTATAACTATATTAGGCTTAATAATTAATATATATAAACTCTTAATAACGGCTTATATATAAAAGTATATTTATAAATCTAAAGAACTCTATAGCGTTTATTAAAAACTAATCTTAATAGCTCTTTTTAATATTAATATTAATATTATTAATAATATATTAAATAGTCTATATAATAAATAGCGTTAAGAATATTATTATTAGTTACTTTATTTAGTGGTTTATAGGCTATTAAATCTATATAAAGACCTATAATATAGATAATACGGCGCTATTTAGCGAAACTTTAGTTAAGTTAAATTCGGTCGAAACTTTATTTATATTTAGGTATTTTTATAAACTAATTAAATATTTAAGTTCGTATATATCTATAATATTATAAACCTAACTTTAAGTAGTATTAATATATATTTAGGTAAATAGTGTAGACATTTTAGGTGATAGTGAATGGTGGTTAGTGGCCTAAATTATTGAATTAGTATTAGTGCCGGATGGTTGCAGGATTTAGAATAGGATGGGATAATCGTATCCCCTGCCGTATGAGAACTGGTCTGGTTACAAGAATTGCATCAACCTGCGCAGCCAATAGGCGACAGAGTACTTGTAACCTCGGTGCCACCTCTTCTCTTCCCTTGCCTCATACCTAATCGATCTATTATCTCTAACATGACGCGCATCCTGCTAAGTCTCTCTTTGTTCCGCTAACGAGTCAGATCGATCACGACCTTGTCTCTGCGGGAAAACACGGTCTTGTCACAGGGTCAAGAGATTTCGTTCGAAGGAGGCAGAGAGGTAGACCCTATTAAGGACAGAACTCTTTAAAGGAAGTCTCTTCGACACATCTTAATAGTAAGAGATGCTAGGTGAAGTAAAATGCAAAATCTCTTAACG
>JAOSBN010114977.1:3500-39048 GCA_027563595.1 Erythroxylum suave
CACGTTGGTGTTTGTTCGGTCAAAACATATCCATATCTAGTTCCGTGATCGCGCATGTATCGGTGAAGTTGTGATAAAACTTGAAGGTATTCTTTTCGTCGATTGTCGGCACCCGCTTGCATTAAGGTGTTCCATTCTCTGCTTGATTTGATCAGCATGCAGGCCTCGACCGTAGAAGAGCCAGATGCGGAGGCTGATCCAGTCGAGGATGCAGCAGAAGCTGAACCGTGATAGGTGGCGTCAGCTGCGGGTTTGATGCTGATCAGCGCGGTATAACCAAATCTTCCATAGACGACGCGCCAGATGATGCAACTCAATGGCCGTCAATCCTTAGAAACAATATGATCAATCGCTTTCAGAGCCACTCCTGCTTCTGCCGTCCGGGCTCCTCCCTTCCTCACTTGCATCGCCGTTTCTGTCAGGCATCTCCTGGTCCTCCTCTTCATCCATAGCATCCAATTCAGCCTGCAATGGGCTCTCCCGAGGCTCAATCTGCTCCAAATCCTCCAAGACCTGCCGCGACGCCAGTTTCCAGAAACTCGTTCCACAGCTCCGATCCTTCGTCAGCAGCTCGTCGACGAACTCGTCCACGTGCGTCAGGACATACCCCTCTTTCCGCCTGCGCCTCAGTTTTCTTGAGTCTTCCAGGTACGGTTCTAGGGTTTTGTAAACGTCCGCTGGGTCGAACGCCAGACGTACGTAGAACGCCGCCAGCGCTCGGATATACTTCCACTCCTCGCCTGCGTTGCTGAGGTACTCTAGTATGATTTCACGATCGGGAACAAGCGTCAGCAGCTTAAATGCTAGGCATAGAAACGGCGTCGGTCTCATGCCCACGCCGTATGTTCCACCGATATACGTGATGTCGATTGCGCGCTCGAGGAGTGATGCGGCATTGAGGCCGAAGCATTGTTCTTTCCAGTACAGTGAGTCTGTGATGCGATCGCGGACGGCGGTCTCGATCAGGGTCGCAGGGTTTTGACCTCGAATGAGAGGACCAGTGTACCCTCGATTATCGAGGGCACTCGACGCATCTGCTCGATGGCTCATGGTTGTCACGGAGGAATGTCAGATCAATGTGTCTTGTTGCGAGCAACAATTTCAACTTTCGTGGTACAGCCTGAGATAATTCACAAGGCTGAAGTGATCGACGCGACGTCATCAGGATTACGCGGTGGTCGTCCTGCGCAACCACAAATGTCAACATTAGATTTGAAGAGCATGTGAACTTTGTACCCGTGTATTGCAGTGCCAGACTATCATACAACCGTCGCACGAGCCTCTTCAACGTCCAGAAGACGTAGAGGAGCGTGCCTGTCCGAAACTTTGTTAACACCAATAACCTCCAGATCGCCGTCGGAATCAACGCGGTAGACGCTGAAAGTGCCACACCAGAACGGTCATGGTGCTGCTCACTTCGTCTACGATTTCGGTGATCATATCAAGCGGCATAGTATGCACCTTCACATTTCTATTGTTCTTGTCGGGATACGTTCTTCAACAGCAAACAGTCCGATCATTGCAAGATGCACTCAGAAATCCACCGGAGAGATTAGCGGTACCGACACCGACACTTCCACCGCAGTTCCAAGTTGCACATGAAGACGAAGCAGACTTACTTAGAACTGGAGGACAGCAATTGGTGTTATCGGACTCCGCAGCACGGACTGTGCTCAAGGATGCGAATGAAGAAGCCATCGTGAAGAGGTTATGGTACAATTATGTTAACGGCCCGAGTGGTACAGACGTATCCGAGGGAGACGAGATGCTCGTGTCAGACATTGAACAGAATATCTCAGAGAAACCCAACTTGATCGTGTCGAGAGAAAGGTTGGGATATATTCTCGCGATGCCAGACACCAACAGCCTCTGTGCTGCTGTTGCATTCACGAAAAAGCATAAAGTTCTGACAAGACTGATGTTGCAACCTAGTATTGTGTTCATCTATCCAGCCACCTGGGACGTATCAAGAGACACAACTCACATGGCAGCCATGGACCTATTGCGAGACATGCAAGATGACTTTGGTGTGACACTGCACCCGGTCACCATTAGTCGAGTATGGGCAGGAATCAGTGTTGAACAGCAACTTCTTGCTGAACTCCAGCGATACCGATGGCCGTATGACAGGGCCATGTATCTCGGCTCTCCTGGTATGTTAATCGATACTGCAGCGCTTGATCAGTCACTTGCATTATCCGACACAAAAGCTGTGTGGACACTGCTGCATCCGAATCCAAAGTCATACGAAGCGTCACACCCGCCGTTGTTGATGTGGGCTTCGGGCCGGGGCCTCTTGTACCCAAAGAAGGATGCTAAGAAGCTCATCTCCCGTGCGAGTACATCGCATGCCAACCACCATGCAGATGAACTCACTGCAGAGCAACAAGCAGAAAACGTGGGTTATGTGCTATTTGACGAGAAGGAACTGCAGCACAGATATCAAGAGAAGATGGCGTACGGCAGCATCTTCGAAAGGTTCGAAAGAGACCGAAGAGAAGCTTGTGCTGGAACCGGTTTGATGGATGGATAAGAGAAGGCGTTTGAGATCGCTGGTCCGGCCTTATAATGAAATAGATAATGAAGCTGATGTATTATGTGATAGGACAAATCAATAAGCCAGCCATGTTGACTTATGTAACAATATGAAACGTTTGTCCTTCTGTGACAGTTTGAGCCCAGTATGTATCGAATTCGTGTGTTCCCTGAATCTGAATGATTAAAATTATGGAATCGACGGGCTTTCCAGCATGATGCAACCCCCAAATACATCAAAGTGCCTCCATAGATGTTCTTTCCGAATTCATACAGACATTGTGGTCATAATCATAATCGTCGGTCCCGAACAGGCTATCAAAATAGATATACACATGCTCTGAACAAAGCACACTCATCAGATTGGTGATGAATACCTCGTGTTCGTAGCCAAGCCGCCACAAGTGCTATCCAGATGCATTGCCTCGACAAATATTGCATGGCAATCCGGCAAGGATCATCCGAGACAGCTCATTCATGGCTATGGTTGTAACATTGGTCCTTACAACACTCCTTGTCCTTGTGACAGGGAGCTTTGTCCTGGCGAGCGCACTGTTCGGTGAATGTCAGTCACATCTACACGTATTCTCTGCTACCCTTAAACTGATCACAAATAATGCAACAACCAATCAAGTCATGGCAAAGCTTACTCGGATGTAGCACTTCCAACTTGAGAGCTCTGTCGCGATCGCATCCTTGTATGAGAGCAGAACGTCGTTGTTCACCGCGTTGTCCAGAGGAGCTTGTATGACGAATGCTGAAGTCATCGTTGCAAATATGGCAATCGTCACAGAAAACTTCATCGCGTGAGTCTATGGATCGCTCTTCACGAGTAAATAACAATGAGCACAGACAGCTGTCGAAACTTTCTCGAATTCTTCAGGATCGAGATACGATTTCTTCACTAAAAGATGGTGAAATAATCATCTAGAACAGTGGAGAGAAGCACGCGATCGACCGCCCGCATGCACCGTCTGATTATCAGGAAGTATCGGGTGGACCCCTGATGATCATGACGTCGAGCATTCGACATTTTGGCAGAGCGAGGGAAATGTTCGATAATCTTCAGCTTCCGCAGCATCAGACTTTGTGATAAGCGACCGCCTTCTCTGCAACTGCACTCTGCTACATCCGTGATCCGTATAAACACAGCTCTACTGCCCCTACTGGCTTCCACGACAACGCTTGTCGCCCTTCCATTGCGACGTGCAGCTTACCGCAGCACAATCCTCAGGCCGTGCTATCACACCACTCCTACCTCCCAGTTCATCCGGATACAAACCGCAGCCATGGGTTCAAAGTCTGTCCCAAGCAACCCGGACAAGGTGATGGTCATCCGCGACGTCACACCCTCCATCACGACCTTTTCCGTCCCGTTTGCGCGAAACGGCCTGGTCAAAGTCGGCGGGCGCGCCACACTCGTCAAACTCCAGACGGGCAGCCTTGCGGTCTTCTCACCCGTCGCGCTGACGGCAGACGTCAAGGCGAAGGTAGCCGCTCAAGGGACATTGAAGTACATTGTTGCGCCCGACTACGAGCACCACATCTTCGTCTCCCCGTGGGCCAAAGAGTACCCCGACGCCGAGGTGGTCGGAGTCGAAGGACTGCCAGAGAAGAGAGAAAAGGACTCGTCGACAAAGGGAGTCAAGTTCCACCATGTCTTCTCGGAGGGAAACAAGAGGGACCTCAAGATCAGCCCGGAGTTCGACATGGAATTCGACTACGAATACTTCCACTCGCACATGAACAAAGAGTTGGTCTTCCTACACAAGCCGTCACGGACGATGATCGAAGCGGATCTGATGTTCAACATGCCCGCGACAGAGCAGTACTCGAAGAGCGGCGTCGACCCGAATTCCGGGGTCATCACCAAGCTGATGAACTACTTCTTCAACACGCGAGGCGAGATGACCGGGCAGCGACGGCTCTTGTGGTACGGTCCAGGATCGCCCAATAGGAAGGCGTTTGCCGAGAGCGCGAGGAGGATCCACGGTTGGGACTACGATCGGGTCATTCCGTGCCATGGTGACGTGATCGAGACTGGCGGGAAGAAGATCATGGATCACTTGACTGTTTGGTACAGAGATATGAAGTAAGTCAAGTACAGGGTTCAACGGATCACGGGCTGTAGACAACACATGTTAGATGTATACCTAATTGAAGCAACCGAGCATTTTCACGTATCATGTAAGCTGTGCAGGACCAGAGCATCTGTCATCAATTCATCTAGCAGCGAGTAACCACTCAATCCATTCCGGCCTTGCTATGTATTTCCCACACTCGCGTGCGTCTCACACCGTCTATGCAAACCCATTGGACTTGAATTTCTTGGGCGGAATGACCCAGCGGTACTTCTCAGGCATGGCGTGGGCGGCCGCACTACGCGCCTCCACCCGCCGTATCGAACCCACCTGCACGCCTTCCTCCCAGTACCTCAGAAGCAGACCGTCCCAGAAGACGCGCGACAGGATCCTCACCTTGTCACCTTCCCACCGGTAGTTGAAGGCCTGTTTGGATGTGGTTAGCTGTGGTCAGAGTGAGGGGGTGGGGACGTACCACGATGGCACCTGGCCATTTTGCGCTCGTGCCGAGCACCTTGACATTCACGGTGGCTTTCTCGTCGTCCCAGGGCTTGGAGTTGCTGTAGACGGCGGCGACGGAGCGGCCCTCGCCGGCGAGGTAGTGGTTGACGGTGGGCATGGTCGTGTCCAGCACGTGCCGGTCGTAGTGGCCGCGGAGGAACATGCCGATGTCGTCGTTGAAGCCCATCATGGGGCCGTACATGCCCTCGTAGACCAGGCAGTCGGCGTACCGCACGTTCGGGAAGAGCTTGCGGAAGTCGACGCGGAACGAGCTGAAGGCCACGGCGAAGGTGAGCGACAGCGACTCGATGCGCGTGCAGAAGCGCTTGGTGGACAACAGCCGCAGGCTGGCGCGGAGGTCGCGACGGGTCAGGTTCCGGAAGCGGCTGACCACGAGCTTGCCGGTGAAGCCGTCGCCGTAGCGGCGGTAGAAGTTCTGGTACATGGCGCGGCTGACGAGGAGCAGCTCGAAGTTCGGCGGGCCGCTCAGCACTTTCGACCCGGACTTTTTGCAGAAGTACGTGTCGTCCAGGTGGTGGTCGGTCAGCTCGTCGACGCTGAGGATGGCCATGGTCCACGGCGTGGTGAGGAAGTCGAAGACGCGGTGTTGGATCTCGAGTGGGAGGGCGAGGAAGCGTGAGTTCTGCTCCTGTGCGGGTGGGAGGATCTGGGGATGGTCCAGTTCAGAGACGCGCCTTCGTGGCACGTCGTCCGGGGCATTCTTCAGTTTCGAAAGGATCCATGACGAGGACAGCCGCTTTGTTTGGGGCTTGGTCTGAGGTAGACCTGGTTGCTGTTGGATTGCCAGCATGCTTCGTTTCTCGTGACGGGGTGGAATACGGCTCGCGAAGCCAGAGATATTGCCTTCTTGTCACTTACATGCTTCAATCTGTTGAAGTGTTGATGGCGGTTTCCATTAGCGGGTCGGCCTTGATTCCTCGTCGTCTCCAATAGCCGAGGGTCGCAGCGTTACATGGCAGCTGGCTGCAGTATCCATGAGGCTGATGATGATGATGATGATGATGATGTCATTTTAGACGTCCCAGCCGCTTAACTATAGCTATACGTCGAGTATCGTCTCTAGCGGTATTTACTAGTGGTACCGATAGAGGAGTATAGCGTTCTTACTAGATCTAGACTTTAGCTCTAGGCCTCTAACCTTTATCGTTCTTTATTTAGACTCCTATTTATACTATCTTTTAAACGGTTCTATATACTACTAGTAGATAATATTCCTAATATAAACGGCGCTTCCGGGCGTTATATCTTTCGTTAATTTATAATTAACGATATTCTCTCTCTCTCTTATTTTCTTTATATCTTATTATATCTCTAGAGACTTATCTTCTCGGATAAAACTATATTATATTATCTCTATTATCTACTTCTCTTCTTTTCTTATTATTATTTATATTATATATAACGACTACTAGTAATAATATTAGACCGGGTATAATTTCTATAAAGTTTTTATATCTAGTTTATTTTATTAATTACTAATAAAAGGTTATCTTTTAGTATTAATATAATTTATTTACTTAATATTTTTATTTAAATTTTTTTTTTTATAATTAGTTCTTCTTTTATATCTATTTTACTTAACTCTCTTTAATTAGCTTCTTTTATACGTACGTAAGGCCTATAGGTATATATTAGTCTTAGATTTAGGGGGGAAGAGAGTACTTAGATAAATTACTAGTATTAGTTTTCTTAAAGTTAGCGTTATTATAATTAGTACTAGTTAGCTAATTATAATACGTATTTATATATTAATATAAGAGGTAGATTATAGGCTTATTAATAGTCCTTATTTATCGGAGAATAATATAAGATTAAAGTCCCTCTATAGTATTAAAACTTATCTTATAGTGGCTTATTCTATTATAAATATAGACTATATTTCTTTTTTATTTTTAATTCGGCTTAATCTATATCTTAAAAAAAGATATACTATAGCTAGTCTTTATTACTATATATTATAAAAGATATAAGTTATAAATTTTAAAAGATCCGATAATATTCTAGTTAAGTATACTAAATAATATTTATATTCTCTTAAGTACTATTATAGTACTATAATTATAACGTTTAATATTAGTAAGATTTATTTATAATAATATAGTAACTTTAACTAGTTACTTTTTTAAAATAAATAAATATATTAATCTTTAACGTTATTTATATATATATTATATATTATTTAATTATACTATCGATATTATCTCTTTTATAGTTACTTATTAAAACTAATTTAAAAGTCTATTATTATATATTATTTAGACCGTCTTTATCGCGAGATTTTATTAACTAAAGATCTAGATCTATTTAGATATAATAATATTATTTTATATTATTATTCTAATATTAATAAAGAGTTTATACTCTTTAATAATATATTCTACTATCTTATATAGATATCCGTATTAATAAGTTAATAAAAGTTTAAGTTTAAGAGAGATTAAAAATATTATAAAATTAATCTTTTTAATAATTATTTATATAATTAAAGAGCTCGTTATTTTAATTAATTTAATATATAGTTTAATTATACTATAATATAGTTCCTTATAATACTTATAAGTAGCTTTTCTTATTTTATCTTAGATCTAGATCTATTATTATTTAATTTTATTTATTTTCTTTTATACGGTCTTTTATATAGCTAATAAGTCTTTATAATTAATTAAAAGAGATTTAAGATTTTTTATTATTTATTTAACTAGCTCGTCGGCTCTCTTATTTTTAAATATATCTTTATATATTAAGATCTATCTTATTTTTATTTTATATTTTATTTAATAAAGTCTTTTTAGTAAACTTATATTAATTAAGATAATTTACTAGTCTAATTATTATTAGAGGTTTTAAATAAAATAAATAAATACTTAATTATCTATTATAATAATAATAATATATTTCGTAGGATTAAGTCTATTAATAATATTTATAAATTTATTTAAAGAAATATATATAACTAATTCTAGACCCTAGACGATCTCGTTATTATAAAAAATATTATCTTATATTATCTATCTATTAGCTATTAGGAGCGCGAGATTAATATTAAATAACTTTATTATATATATTATAGTTTATTTTTTAATCTTTATATATTAGGTCCTATTCTATCTTAATTATAATAAGTAAGTTATTAAGACTCGTTATTTATTAATATTTATATTATTTATATAAATAATTAGTCTCTTCTTTCTTTATTAATAAATTTTATAATATTATATTTTTATCTCCTCGGCCGTTCCCGCTATAATTATATATATAGAATAGTATTATAATAATATTATAAATAAATAGATCTTCTTAATTTTATAAATAATTTTATATATTAAATAAGCTATTTTAAATAGCTAAAGTAGACTCTTAAATATTATTATTAAATATTTATTCTTTAAAGATACTTATATCTAAGATTTAATTCTCTTTATCCTTATTTTAAGTTTAAAAATATTTTACTATATTAGGTTAGTAGCTATTTAAGCGTATATTATATTTATTTTTTATCTTAAGGTAATCTCTATTAAAGAAATATTTAATAAGATTTAAAGTACTAATCTAAAGGTATATTTAAACGCTTTAAAGATTATTAATATTCCTTTATATTATATTCCCGCGAGAGTTTTAATATTTATTTATTATATAATTACTTTATTAGATTTAGATATAACTATCTACTATATTAATAATATATATAATATAATAGATCTTATATATATTATATAAATAAGCTTTATAATCTATAGGTCCGCTCTTTATATTAATTTTATAATTAATTTAAATATATTAATCTTCTTTATAGCCTTCGCTTTAATTTATTAAATATTAAATTACTATTATAGCCCTTAATCTTAAATAAGTTCTAGATACTTTATCTATACTTTAAATATAATTATAATATTAATAAATACTTTATTATAATTATTTATAAGCTTAAAAAGATATTATAAATTTTATTTAAGCCGTTTATCTTTTTATATAAATATAAAATATATAAGTTTTATCTTCTCTAGAGTTTATTTTAATAAGGATTTTTTATTTTACTAAAATATCTTAAATTAAAGCTTTATTATCTTTTTATAATTCTCTTTAATATTTAAACTATTTATAACTATTACTATATTATCTACGAAGCTTAGCTTTAAGATTTTAAGTTTAATTAGAAGTTTAAATATATTTATATTATAAAAGAGATAGAGAATTAATAATATAAATAAGCTTTAGAAGATATTTATTAAAATATTAATTTAACTTTAATTAGTATTATTTATTTTAAATAGTCTTAAGGAGATTATTTTATCTTATATTTATAATATAATATATCCTACTATATATAGTTCTATATCTCGTTTAATAAAATATCTTCGGAGTTTATTTTAATATATATTATTAAATACTCTTATTATATTAAAGTAAATTATTATTACTATATTTTTTTTCTTTTAGGCTAATTTAATCTTTTTATAAATTATATATAATATTATATTTATAAAAACTTTTTTTCTCGCTCTATAATAGTATCGGGAAAAAATATTATAATTTTTTATTAAATAATTAAGCCTTTTTATAAAGATACTATTTAAGATTTTATTTAATATTTCTATAAGCGCTATTAGCTTATATATTTTTAATATTATATAGTTTAGCTTATTAGTCTTTTTAATAATTATAATAATTAATTTCTTAAACGTAATTAGACTATATTAATAAAGTAAATATACGTTAAAGAGTATAATATAATAATTCTAGATATATAAAAGCGCTATTTTAAGAATTTAATTTATAATCCTAGTCGGTCTAGATACTTTATTAAAGATTAATTAACGTATAACTTTAGCTACTTTATATTCTTTAATAGTTAATAGAGATATTATTATATATAAAAATTTTAAGTCGTCTCTCTTCTCTAAAAAAGACGAGGGGATAAAAAAAACTTATTTAAATATTTTAATTTTCTCGTTATAGCTTTTTATTAGGCGGCCTTTAAATTAAAAAAAGAGAATAATAATTATTTTTTTTTTTTTATTTATAGCCTATTTATTAATCTTTTAAAGTCTTAATAAATCCTTAATTACTTTTATAACCCTATTTTTATATACTTATTAAAGAGCTTTACTAATAGCTTTTATTTTATTATTATACGCTTATTTATATACTTCTTAATCTTTATTAAATCTAATTTTTTATTATTATCTTCTTAATCTCTTATATTCTATTTATAGTTCTTTAAGCTCTCTTATAAATCCTATTATAGTCTACGGGCTAAATATTAATTTAAATATAAACTTCTCTATCGCCCCTTAAAAGACTTAAAATATTTAATTTACTATTATTTCTATCTCTTATCTATTATTAGATATTATTAGAGAGGATAGTAACCGGATTAAGATTTATTTAAAAATTACTTAATTAATCTCTTTCTATTTATATTTTAATTATACTTTTTATTTATAAATTCTAATAACGAGCTTATACGCTATCGCTAAATAATCTAAGTTATATATTAGGTCTTAATTAATATAATATTTTATTATACGGTCTTATAATATTATCGTTATAAAGATTAAGTCTATATACGTTACTCTATAGTCTAGTATTACTAAATATATAATAATATTTATTAATAAGCCGAGTTAAAGATTATATTTATTAATAATATTAATAAGATCCTAGGATTAATTATACTTATATAAATATCCTAGGCCTTATTATAGACTATAATATAAGTTAAAGTCTTTAAAGATTAATTATTACTCTTTAAGACTATACTATTTTATAATTATAGCTAATAATAATAATATTAAGGCGTTATTATTTATATTTTAATACTATAATAATAGATTATATATTATATAAATATATATTATATCTATTTTCGTTTTAATACTAATAATTAATAAATTAGGATTATATATTATTATTTTCTAGTTATTAAGTACTATTCTTTTATTAATAAAAATATAAACTTATATTTTAGTTTAATCGTTAATACTAAAAACTAAATAAAATATATTTTTTAGAGAATTATAAATTATATATTTTTTAGAATTAATTTAAGATTTAAAAGCGATAATAATATTTTATTTTAGAACTTTAAAGTCCTAAAAAAAGATAATTATTATTATATTTTTTCTCTTTTTATAATTAAGCTATATAATCTTTATAATTTATTTATTTATTCTAAAAGCGCTTTTTTAAGAATTTAATTTTTTTAATATTAGTAGCGACTAAATCTTTTAATATATTATTCTTTAAGTTATTACTATTATAGAAACTCTTAATCTCTCTTTTTTTAACTACTTCTATTATATATAAAGACTTAGTACTTAACTTTAATGTACTTTTAAGCTTTATAATATTCTTTATTAATAGGGAGCTAAAGCTACTAGATTTATTATTTAATATATTATACGGGGTAGCTATAGGGCTTATTAAAATAAAGAAGATAAAGAAGACTCTTATATTATTAAAGATATTATTAATAATTATCTTAATTTTATTTATTATAATTAAGTTCTTTTTCTCTTTTTTTATTTCGGCCTTCTCTTCTTCTTATATATTATTAGCTTTCTTAAACTAGATTATAAGTCTAATCTTTAATAATAAATTAAGGCGGATAATAATATTAGTTATATTATTTATAAGTTTATTAATTATTTTATTTAATACTATAAGAGATATATTAATTATAAATTATATAGCTCTTTTAATTAGTATAATCTTATTTATAAATTTAAATATATCTCTCTTATTTCTCTTTTTAGAGACTTAAATTATTATTTTAAAGATATTAATTCTCTTTTTTAACTAGATAATTAGGTGAGTAGCGTTATTAAAAGATATAATTTTAATTTTTAAGAGAATACTAGTTATAGATTTAAATACTAATAATATTATTAATATTAGTATTATAAATAAGCTACGTATTTTTAAGATAATTAATTTTATAGTAAACGTTACTATTTATTTTATAAGCGAGATTATATAATATAATTATTCTCTTTCTCTCTATTTAGCTTTTATTATTTAATAAATTTTAAGCTATTTATTCTTACTTTTATATTAACTTAACTATATTAGATATCTCTTTTTATATAAAGCGTAAATTAACTTAAATTCTTTCTTATTTCTTTCTTAATAATCTTTTATATTATAATATTAGGCGTAATAACCGTAGATTAAAGTATCTACGTTATAATTATAAATATAATATCTATATTTCTAATAAATATTATATTATACGACGTAGTAGCTTTAATTATATCTCTTTATAATATAATTAATATAATCTAAAAACGTATAATTTTTAATAAGCTAGTTTATTATTCTAGTTTTATTAAATCTAATAATAAATAATTTTATATCTTTTTATAGCTTCTTAAGTTATATTATTAATTATATTTAACTACTAAACGAGAAGGCTTATTTATTATATATTAAGAGTATTTTATAAATCTTATTTATTAAAATCTTATTAAAGTACTCTTCTTCTATATATTTATAAATCTTATAAATTACTATTTTAAATTACTTAACTACGATCCTTATCCTCGGATTAAGAATATATATTTATATATTTTTATATTTAACGAGTAGCTCGTAGTCTTTATAATTTAAAATAAAAACTTTAATATTATAACTATAGAAGCTTCTTATAGTCTTAACTTTAATTCTTTTAAATATAGTCTACTATCTTATAGCTATTATAATAGTAGCGTTAACGGCCTAAATTATAATTTTAAGTCCCTTTTTTTTAAGCGCTTTTATCTTATCTAATTTATTTATTTTAATTATAATTTTTATCTTTTAAACGATAACTAAAGCTATTATTAAGTTATCTTAAATCGTATAAACGGAGAGGGGATATAAGATTAACGCGTTAATAGTATATTAAGTCTATATTTTAAGACCGATAAATAATATAGAGTCGGTAATAGATTTCGTAATATTAATAATAGTATTTTAAATACGTTAAGAGTCGCCTCTAAAGATTATAACTAATATATTAATATTTTATATCTCTTTATTAAGGCCTCTTATACTATTTTTAATAATATTAAAGATAAACTTTTTCTAATTCTTAAAAAGCTTAATAATAACGATTATAATTTTAAGCGCGTTACTAATTTTATTATAATAATTCTTAAACTAGACGCTTAAATATACCTTTTTAAATTTATTAAACTTCTTAATAAAGGACTAGAGTTCGGCGGCTTATTTATATTTATTATTATCTTTCTTAAGCTCCGGAAATACGAGATTTTTAATATTAATATACGTAAATAATAGCGCGCTTATATTTATTCTATAAAATTAGTATTATTTTATAGCGTAGATTAAGACGAGTAATTTAGTACTAAGTATAAAGAAATAATTAATAAGTGTGGTTGGTAAACGATAAAAAATATGTGGGCTGAAGTTGTAATCTCCAATCTAGTATCCATGAGGCTGAGCCCAGACATGGCCAACACTTGGCAGCCCAGGAAAAACTTGGCTCCAATCGATGGTGTCGCGGGCCTGACTGCCACTACTTTCATTCCACCTTGTTCTCATGCCTTATCATCTGTCTACTCTCGTCATGTAAGTCTGTGCAACACGAGACCAACCCAAGAACACTAGGCTTCTTCGCGAACTTGAGCTTACCCTCAGGTTCTACAATTCATGTTGAATGTGCTTGAACTGACTTCAAACAAGCACACGCAAGCCGGTACATTTGCTGCTTTTCCATTGATGCACAACCTCTCAGTCTATAAAATGGTTCATCCCTACATGACGGTACAACCGGCCAATGTAGCCAGCCCAATTACGGCTCCGGTCACACCAGCTCCAGCACTGATCTTGCTAGCCATTCCAGAACTGCTTTTCGATCTTGGACGAGCCTCGACGATTCGTTCTACCACACGCTTCTCCACCACGCGCGGTTCTATCACACATGGTTCCACTACGTACGGTTGAACCCAGGAAGAAGAATATTGCGGTGGTGGTGGTGGTGATGAACATGATGTTGAAGCACGTGAAACCATGTCGTCAAACTCACCCTGCAGTTCCTTAATCTTCAGTGAATACTGGTGCCTGTAGAAGTTCTCGCTGTCTCTCAGAGCTTGCCGGTGGCCGGCAATGAGCTGCTGCGTCTGATTCTTAACAGCTCGATCATGCTCTCGATCTGCCTGCAACGCTCGTTTAAAATATTCACGGTCTGCAACTATCTGCGCCTGGACTCTCTGGACAATGTTGTTATGAGATTGCTCCATGTCAGTCATCAAACGTTGATGCACCTCCAAGCGGCTTTCTAGGTCCCTCTTTATATTCCTGAAGGCCACGATGTTGAGGTCATGATGCTCTTTCTGTGCCTGTAGGAGTTCTCCCTTGGTAAGTGCTAGCTCTTGTTTGAGAGCTTCAAACTGTTGCAGGGTTTTGCCGAAGACCAGACGTCCTGCATCAGTGTCACTGAGTTTGCGTCGTGGGTCTGACAGTTGGTCTTGTAGTCGCAGAACGATTGCGCCGTTCTGCGAGACTAGGGTCCGCACTATGTCAATTGGTATTTGCTGACCAGGCTTTAAAGCGACGACTTTCGCTCCAAGACGGACCATGTCGCCCCAAAAACAATCCATTGCGATCAGTTCATGTTGTCTATTCTCCCATTGTGATAGCAAGGACAACGAAGAAGACTCGAGGTCCCAATGGGTGGTCACCAGCAAGCAAGACCGGAAGTTTTGTGGCCCACAGATGGCTTTGAATATCTCTAGACCTTTGAGTGCATTTCCCTGCATCCGCGTCGACGTGATAGGATGCAAATATAGGAGTCCTCCCAGTCTGAATCTCCTCCGAGAGGCTTCGGTCAGCCAAAACGCGATCTCGTGTAGGGTTTCAGCATCTGGTCTACGATTGTCGTCGAACCCTGGAGTATCGATAAGATGAATCTTCTTGCCATCGATTGAAATTGTGTGAACACCAATCCTCGACGTATCTGATTTATTGCAGGTCAGGTCCATGTGTGTGGTCTCGCGGGTGTACTTACATGACTCAAGGCTGTGACCTATGCTGGGTGACTGATTTGGACCACACTGGCTGATAAACGTGCTCTTGCCAGCACCAGTCATCCCCATCACTGCGATAAAGACATCACTTTGGCTATCGAAGTCAGCAGTATGAACACCAGAATGCTTGTCTCTTACGTACCAAAAGTCATCACCCGGTATCGAAGTGGTGGCAGAGGCTGCCATGAAGAGACCAAAGATTCATGTACTCGCTTTGATCTGGTCCTCAACAACGACTAAGACCGCGTCGTTGCACCATCACCGGTCTTGAAGTGATGTGAAGATCTGCAGTCTTCCTCTGTGGCGTCTGTCGTCCACTAAGAAATACAGTGCGGACTGATCCTGGTGGCAATACTCCGTAGCAATTGCGTCAGGGCTATCTGTGACAAACGGGTGGATGTACGCAGTACAGACCTCACTCCAGAACGGGTACTCTAGTACGATGCAATCATGCTGATGATTGTGGTAGTAGGGTGTTAACCTACAAGGGACTAGCTGGCTTGTGAGCCGAGACGTGAAACTCAAGTTGTACTGTGGGAGGGAACCAAACATGCAGTCTCCGTTGCTCAGTAGTCTCCGCTAGTTGACCATGGAGCACAGGTCTAGACTTGCATCCTCGCATGTCAAGACGTTTTGATACTTGGGGTAAGGCGTGATTGAGTTTCAGGATACGAACACATGCCTGAATGACCGGGCTGGATGCCAATCACGAATGCCATGGTTGGGGAGAAGGATCAGCCGACAGCCCGTTCGTCCTTGGAATTGGTCAGAAACGCGATTCATCTCCGTCAGTATTGCTGTTGACAGATTAGGTATCGAACTTATGCAAATGAGACCTCTCGTTTGCTGTTGATCACCTTCTTGAGTTGGTCTACGCTGGAACGCGGATGCAGCTCTGTAGACCACTAGAAGCCGCTACATATGTGCGAGAATAGACAGATTCCGCTTTCCCAGGCGACAAACTATAGATGAGCTCTCTTCCCATTTTGTGATCATTTCCACAACGGATGCTGCTCGGCAGGTAGGTTCGACATGTCTGCAACGGACCCGTTGATCGGGTCAAGCAATTATGCCTTTCACAACGAGCACGGTCGGTTCAATCTTTCAGGCTTAAATTCGGCGTTGCCTGCATTTTCGAATGATCATGATGTAGGTAGGCTGCGATCCAGCTCATGGCATCGTGGAACAGCACCTGGCTCGAGTCCTTATTCGATCCAAAACATCAGTCAAGTTGAAGTATGCGAGAGATTTTGACTGACCACCAACAGGATGTAGCAGTGAGTTCTCAAGACATCGTCATTGCGGTCATGGGTGTTACTGGTGCAGGAAAGTCGACTTTCATCAATCATTTCGCAAAAGAGGCCGGAATCGGAAATGGACTCATGTCTTGTTTGTGCCCATGCAGTCCTTGTGGTTGCGAGTGATGTTGATGTTCTGGCAGGCACTAAACGTGTCGAACCTTTCATATGCCCATCTCTATTGGGCCCCGATGGACAACGGGTATTGCTCGTCGACACACCAGGTTTTGATGACTCGACACATTCGGATATTGACGTCCTGCGAAGCATCGCGACTTTTTTGAGCGAGACTTATTGTCAGGAAATCTTACTGGCTGGCATTATCTATCTCCATCGGATCAGCGATAACCGAATCGGCGGTTCAGGCCTCAGGCAGATGCAAATGTTTCGCAAGCTGTGTGGTGACACGAGTATGAAGAACGTCGCCCTCGCGACCACGATGTGGAGTCTCGTCACTCCCGAAGAAGGCAGCCGGAGAGAACAGGAATTGACGGTCAAAGAAGGATTCTGGAAACAGATGATTGACAAGGGTTCGACGGTCCACCGTCAAGATCGAGGCAAGGAATCTGCACTCGAGATTGTGAAGTACTTGATGGCGAGAAAACGGAAAGTGGTGGTCGACATCCAGAGAGAACTCGTTGACAATCACAAGAGACTGGACGAAACTGCGGCCGGCCAATCTTTAGAGGCAGAGCTCGTCAGGCAGCGAGAGAAACACGAGCAGGAGCTGCAGGAGCTCAGGGAAGAAATGGAACAGGCGCTCGAAGAGCAGGACCTGGCTCTCCAGAGGGAGCTTGAAGGCATCACGGCCGACATCGAGCGCGAGCTTGAGGATGAGAGAGAGTCGTCCCGCCGGTTGCGAGCGAGCCACGAGGAGCTGGTCCGCAGTCTCAACGCGCAGCAAGAATCGATGCGTGCAGACTTGCAGAGACGGCTGGACGAGGAGCGCCATCAACGCACACTGGCCGAAGTGCAACAGACCTTGCAAGCGTTCAACGCTGACATGGCCGCAAGCTCGCGCACACCAGCGATTAGACCCAGCCCCCCGAGGATGCGCTGGGAAAATCGAGATATTGTACCGCTCTTAATGTGCCATTGGTGCCTTCAGTCGATTCCTTGGGGCCGAGAGGTCGTCGGACCTGAGGTCAGGCTGTACTGCCCAACTTGCCAAACGATCAACCCTCGTTGGATAAACCGCTATGAGTGATCTCACATCAACGATCATTCTAGGAGATTGCACAGACTACAAATTTATCAGGATTGTGAGAAGACTATGTTAACGTAGCCTCGTACTTTGACTCGAGTGTACATAGTAGTGTGGAGGGGAGCATGAGTAGCAGCGGTCTTACCTACTAGACTTCGGCTCTCTTGCGTGCTTGGCGCGACGCGGAGCCTAAACGTCCTGTATAGCACAACCGGATTCTCTCTTCACAAGAACGCGCTTTGATAAGATTGTATTATGATGCCGCAATACGAGACCGTCAGTCTGGCTGATTGCTGGCGGTGGTGGTAAACCAAGTTCAAAGGCTCACCATCTGATCAGCCGACTGGTGTTCAAGATAACGAGTTTGTTTGCCTCGTGATATTTGACAATACGTCTCCGACACTGAGTATCTTATAATCATTAGCAAGAATCTTTCAATAACGTGCATGAACTGAGTAAGCAGCAAGTGAGATTGTATTTACAGGGGTCACGGCTTTGGAGGACCGGGCGGCGGCGGCTTAATCAAGGATCTGATCAATACTATCTGAATCACCGATGCATCCATGATCGAAGCCTCTACACTGAAGCAGCTGGCGACACTCACGATAGAGTCATCCAGAACCCGGAAAGGACTAGGTGTGTAGACTACCTCATTTTCGCATGAGCAGGTGTCCACACCTAACTTCTATCTCGCCAGCCAGATAGACATTATGTCTACGACTTCAACCAAGATGCCACTCGAAAACCTCAGATTAACGTCTCTTCCGCACGAGGTTCTCTCCATGATTCTCGAAAACCTCATTATCGCGGAATACAAATTCCACAGATGGAGTCTTGCTTTGTTCTACACAGATGAGACCGATCTGGCTGACAATATCTCGTGTGAAGAAGAAAGACTCATCGTTCAGAGACACCTTCCATTCTCAGATATTGCATTGACATGTAGAGCTTTGTGCACTGTTGCAAGAGATCTACAGTCCAAGACTTTCGACGGTTGCCTGTACACGACCGATGTCAAGTTTCTGCACCCCTCGCACCCCTGGAGCGACTGGTTCAGCAGGGTAAAATCAGTCCACTTCTTTGGCGAAAAGTCATGGGAACCACGGACGACATCCACACCGCCGCTACAACCATCGACCTCGACACCTAACTGCTATCCAACCCTGTTCACCAAGATCAACACCATCACTCTCACCATTCACCAAGACAACCCGTCAACCGATTTCGACGAGCGCAGAGACCTTACTGCCACAATCATAACAGCGATAGCGCTCGCGGCTCGAACAGGAGTGAAAGAAGCCAGATTCCACTTGAACTTGCTCCTCCCCACGCTTGGCATCCCAGTCAATCAACAGATAGCAATCCTCTTCCCAGCCGACATAGCCATCCGCGTCAAGTTTCTCGAACACAAACGCGACAGGTGGTGCGCCAACCAACGGCGTGAGACGCTGGTGAGTCCTCACCCGCCGTTTCATATCTCTCAGTCATACTAACCATTCCTATCTCTAGGCGTGCGAGCTCCAGCTTCTTCCCGATGACAGGGCGAAGACCATTAGCCTCGCAGTGTGTCATCCTCGCAAACGTCTGACGGTGTTCCGGCCCCTCTGCGATCTGTCGTCGGAGTATACAGTCGAGGAATTCGGGGGTCGGACGCTGGCCGGAATCGGGGGAGTGAAATCCTTTGCAGAGATCCCAAAGGGGGAGAGATGGTTACTTATGCCAGTGGCGATGATGTCGAGGGTGCCGGTCTGGAGGGACTGTTGAGAGCGGTGGGTAGAGAATTGTGGTTTGACGAGTCCATACAGGAGGCCGGTCGAGGCTCGGCGTCAAAACACATCACAGTCAGCTCCAGCAGAGCATTCAGCAATTCGGACCAGGCATTGTCCACGGCGGTCGGAGATGTAATGTGTTGTCCGACACCGAGTATTCGAGAACTGATAAGTACTTACCGTAGGAGACTTCGTCTTAGGAAGCTAGGATAGTTGGTGCTGGGTGACGTCGTCGCGTCGCAAAGGTATCCACCGTCCATGTCAACGCTAGGCCATAGGTACTTGTGCTAGGAGAACTAGGCGTTTCGCAAGAACAGTTGTTGATGCAGAGCATAGTTGAGTTCTAGGGGATGGCGACTCGAGAGCAGCGTCTGCCGGAGACCATCACGGCTATAGTGTCTCGCTTTCGTCTTACGTGGTCATCTTTGCCATGCACATGCAGGCAGGTAATGCAAGTACAATTGCAATCGAATTCAGCACTGTCATTCCACTTGTTCTTCATGACTCTTACGAATACGAAAGTAATCCTTTTCTGAAGACACATGTCGCACGCGATGCCAACAAGCAATTCACCATGCAATCAAAACACATGTGTGACTCATCTGACCCGTCTCACCTTCGATCCAATCTGCAGTGACCCAACGACAAGACGGGCCAACATGTCATGTTCTTCACTCCTCGCCCCAAAACTTCCATCTCCTCTCCGATCCACGCCCTCACATCCACTAATCGATCAACTCGCGATCTATGTTGTCAAACCACCCGTAGAACCACTCCAGCCTTCTCTCCGAAAGCCCCAAGTCATGGCCGTAGAGGCACTCTATCAAGCATTCGGCGCGGTCGAGGTACAGCGGGTCGAGGAAGTGGATGTCGCGCGAGTCGTACGGCATGACCCGCTGTAGAGACTCTGGGACGTTGCGCTTGTAGTCGCTCGGGAAGTCGGGGTGGTATGCTGCTTTGAGCTCGACGGTCGTGGTGGTGTTTGCAGGCATGCCTTCGTGCCGGAACGTGACTTCTCCGCCATCGCTCCAGACGGCTATGACGGTGAGTAGGGGAGGGGTCTGGGGTTAGTAGTGAACGGTTCTGCCCTGGGCACTGTCAGTACGTTATATTCCCATGTGGACGATGTACGGACCCATGCACGGCCGCGGTAGACTCCGTGGTCAAAGGCTACGCTGAGCATGCGCATATCCAGTGTGAGGTGTGCCAGATGTCGACCTGGGTTGAAGCTGCCATGTTGGTCGAGGAAGTTAACTTCGGCCAACAGCTTACCCGCCGTGAGGGTAGTGTACTTAATGTCGTTCTCGGACTTGGATAGACTTTCGCGGACCACGGTATCAACGCTTGTTCTGTCGAGGGGGGGAACAGGACTCACTGCGTTCGAAGTAAATCATGCAGTCGAGGTGTTTGAGTCTGAAGAACATGTTGAGGAATTTCTTAGGAATAGCTATGCTGACGTCTTCGATCTTGCAGATGTGATCGAATTTGCCCGTCTTCCCAATCAAGACGGAGTGAATTGTCTTTACCTCCTTGAACCAGCGGGTAAACATCTTGGAACTGTTGCACATTGGTGGTGTACAGGTGGCCGGAAAACGCTTTCCGTGCAGCGTCAGTCGCAACTTCGTTGACTTTTCGGCAGACAAGCAACAGATTGAACCCTGGAGGTCTGTATGAAGTTCTTGGTGTAGTGACCTTTAGGACCCTCGTTTCTTCGATCTTGAACATGTCTATTGCGTTTCTGACTGCGAGAGACCATGGTTGGAAGACGTAGCCATAAATTTTAAGCTGGACTTCGTTGGGAAGAGAGGACAGGTTGAGGGGGGCTATGTTCGGATGAGCCATCTCTACAAGTAGTCCTGTTGGTTTGAAGAGTGAGCAGGTAGATAGAACAACTACCACAGTCAATGCGAGGATGATGGTTAGAGAGTGTGTCAACGTGCAGACAAGCAAGCTCAGATATACGCCTGCGAGATTTTTACTCGCGTTATTGTCGACTGTTGGTGAAGAACATGTTGTTTTGCATGCGATCAGGGCGACAAAGGAGTTCCTTGAGGGCGTTGAATCGCCATAGTAATAGTGACGCCTGCAGAGCCTTCAGAGCATTGAATTCAATCTTTCCAAAAGAGCCTTGTCTTCAAAGCCATAACACTTCTCAATCTTTCTTGCACTCACGTCCTGAAAGACACGTTGTCATCTGCTCCCTCTCCTGTTAAACCTCATCATTGACAGAATGGCGTCCAACAACCAGGTCATCCCAACTCCTGCTCCAGTTCCGGGCCTTCTCACCTTACCTCTCTCGATCCAACGAATGATCTTTGGACATTTCTTCGGCGGCTGGACTCTGGCGCTTCTGCTTCACAAGACCGGCGAGAGACTTCGCTTGCACCCAAGCTTCATGCAACAATACTGCCCAGACCTTAGGACGTTCGACCCTCAAGGTCTCGGTCTGCTCCTCACCAGCCACGCAATCAACCTGGTCTGCGACTCGTTGTTCAGCGGTCACCTCTTCTTGTTCAACCCTCATCGGGCGTCGGGTTCGTCTCGTCCGTGGCCGTACGCTCACCTGTATGACAGAGTCAAGACCCTGCACGTCGTGTCCAAGCAGAACGTCGAGCTACCATTCGACCTCGCCAACCTGTTGCCGTCACTGGAACATCTTGACTGCTTGGTCATCAATACTGCTATCCTACCAGTCAAGCTCGCTCACCCTGTCACACATGATCTCACGGCAGATGAAGATATACAGGAATTTCAAGACAATCTCAAATCGCTCATCCAGTGGTTCCTGTCCCACTTCAGGCTCTACGACAGCCACGGCAATCAACTGAAACGCCGCTTTCCGGACGGCATGACGGCAGAGTTCAAACTGAGGTGGAAGTCAGAATGGGAAAATTCAGAGCTTCGTCAGGTACACATCTTTTGGCCGTACATGCCACTTCCATCTCTAACGTTGATGCAGGGAGCCACCGCCACGTGGAACGGCGCAAACCTTGAGCAGGTCAAGAGGGCGGTCTGGCTGGAGACAGGATTGTTTCGGTACGCTCGCATGAGGCCCGGACAGGTTGTCGATGAAGGCGCCGTCATGACAAGGATGCATGGCCACTTTGATATCACCACAGTTCCGGCGGACTTCTACTGGATGGTGGGTGACTTTAGCGAAGCTGGATGAGTGGGTAGTGAAGTTGTCGCGTTGGAAGAAGATTTTGTAACGAGGCATAGCTGAGGGTTTGATGAGGCAGGATCAAATCAGTACTGAGAAAGACCACGTCCGCAAAGACTCGATAGTCGCTTGGGTCGGTGAGATTGATTCATGTCGAGAGTGAACGGGGATTGAGTCAACAGTAGCTAGAGTGCGCATGGAGAGACACAAGGAGGATAGTACAGAATGCAGATGAGATACTGAACCACACAGAGCTCCAAAATCGAGTGTAGAGAACTGCTAGTGCGTCTGGTGCGAGCGCGAATATCAGGTCAGTAGATATGATGGGTGGCGGTGGTACATTTCCATGCCCGTGAGGTCGGCAACCTGAATTCTCGTATTGGTACTTGATGTCAGTGTTCGTTGGCGACTTTCGACCTCTTCTAAGAAAAAGATCCACGATGAGCATATTGTGATTCAGCCAGAGTGCATCGATAAAAGGGAATTACGAGGAAGAGAGCGCCTTGCGGTGAAGCCTTGCCTCTAAAGTGCTAGTGGCAACGGCGCCTGTTCCATGACACCCATCAGTCTTACAGTCACACTGGACGCCACCCATCGACTGCTTGTACACTGTCATGATAGCACAGTCAGTGAGTCATTAACAACGAACTTCACTCGTCAACTAGGGTGATTGCAGTCGTGAACCTCGTTGCTGCCGTGATTGACCGCTCACTTGTAGATGAGATGGCTGGTGACGAGGACAGTCCACCGCAACCTAATTCCTCGAGACTTCTAACTCTGCCAAAGGAAATACAGCTATAGATATTTGGTCTGATATGCCCAGAATGGTCCCTCGGCATCTTCCAGGTCGACACTGGACGGCCCAAGATCGAGCATGAGATAGAGGTGTGGACACCACCAGCCCTCCGTCTCATGTCGACCTGTCGTTCGATATACGGGATGATGCAAGAACTTCTCAGCTCCAGATTTACCGGCCGGCTGTTCCTCAATCAGATTCCACTAGCACACGACTTTGCACATTGGCCGTCTCAGGTTTGGTATCACAAGGTCCGGAGTTTACACTATCGATCATCCATCAATGACCCCAGCATATTGATGAGACTTCCAGAATGCCTGCCTAATCTACAGCACTTCGAATACATGCCGGATATTTACTGTACCGGACCCGCTCCTGAGTTAGCCGACCAGCGCGAAGGAGTAACATTCTTAGATGAAGATCTCATCCTGACGATAGCCGCGAAGAAAATGCGCAGTGCCGGATACTGGTTTTGTCGAGACGAACAAGGCAAGCCCCACCCACTCCGTCCTCTCACGGACACCGTCACGGTCAGCATCAAATTTCGTCTAAGTTATGGATACAGGCCGGATGTCCAATTTGAGGTTCGTTACCCATCATAAGGATGACGCATAGAAGCTGAAACGAGCAGGGTCACGCCGTCGAATTGACCAAATCGTCGCGCAAGGTGGTTCAAAAGCTTATGTGGTATAAAAATGGTCGATTGAACATCTGGCAAGCAGAAACTGGAGCCGATGCGCTGCAGAGAACCTTGGCCGTCTCCAATGACACTTGTTCGTATCGGAAGCTCCCAGAGGAAGTGCGTTGGATAATGGACGATTCCGAGGCCAGCTTCTTCAGAGCAGAATGTCCATGTCCTAAACGCTCTGTTGTCTTTTATCCTGTAGGATTGGACACTCGGCTGCAGAAGGTCAGCTTCGGCTAGTACTATCGGCCAATTGAGGCTTGGATCATCATGATTCGAGAGGCAGTGAAAGAGGATTTGGAGCACCATAGGGACGCACCGATTTGGGTAAGGTCAAGCTTGGTCATGACAGCATTACGACTCAACATAGCATGTTGACAAGCTCAAAAGTTAGGTTCCCGCCTGTGCGGACTGTGAGACGCTGGACGATACATCTATCGGTCCTAGAAGTGAACGTCGTAAGGAAGACCTGGCTAGATTTTCGTGTGGCAGTTAGACTTGTGAGACACACTGCAACGAAAGCCATGGGTAACGGCGTTTCCCCAGCCAGAAGACTTCTGACATGAGAAACCTGTACAGTATGTCAAGAAAGGCTGTTGCGTCTGCCCATGCAAGTCTGCCACAGCAATAACACATTGGATCTGTGCTACGGTGATGTCATCCATGATTCTCTCCGTGGTCATTCCATAGCTTCCACGTTCACAGTTTCGTACCAATCACGATGCTAAACGGTGTTGCAGAAACAACCACTTTCAGCGTTCATTCCCAACTCCACCACCGATTGCCGGTAATGGTCGCGCGTCACTTAGTCAAATTCCTTTCAAACCCAGTTCCGAGTGGTGTCTTTGAGGAAGTGCCACCCACCGCATCCTCTCCGGAATGTCATCCTCCGTTTCCACATGAATCACCTCTTTCTCTGTTCCGCTCATACCTTCTTCCCAATAGGACAATGTCTTTCTTTCTCGAGCTATTCGCGCAATAGTAAATTGCTGTCGTCCTCTGTACTGTAGGTGGATTCCCTGTTGCACAGTCAGCCGGTCAGAATACATTGGGAGGGTGTACTACACTCACGGCTACGATCGGATTGCCAGATTCAGAAGTATCGTATGCAATGAACTTCAGATTGAGAGTGTATTCGTCTACTGGAGATGGTGTCTCGCGAGGGTTGAGCCAACTCAAACGAGGATGGTTGTTGTAGAAGTGACTCGCCACTTTCAACGCAGACCAGCGTCCAGTCATTCTATCATCTAGCACATATTGAATTCCAAGGCGTTGCAAGTCCGAATTCAGTGTACGATTGTACATGACGCAGTCGAAAACTCGGACACTGCGGAAGACTCTGGTAAAATATGTGACAACTGAGCAGTCGCGCTGTGGACAGATCGAAGATAAGCTCTGAGTCTTGATATACCACTTCCGAAACGCACGCGGAAGGTTTTTTGCAACGGTTGAGAGACGCAAGACTTGACCAGTGTAGATTCTGCCAGTATAATCACGGCCGTAGTAATGCTTGACTAAGTTGTAAAGGTCTCGGCATGCTAACAGCAGACCGCGACCGGGAGGACCACCAAGCGCGAGTACACCCACCTTTACCAGCGTTACTGTCTCGTCGAGTTCATGATCGTCATCGGCATCAAAGATCGCAAGACTCCAGGGCGTGTAGATGTAGCTGTAGATTTTCTGATGTAGCTCCAGGGGCAGACGTTCCAACAAGAAGCACCCAGACGGAGATGATGAGTCTTGATTCGAGCCAGAACGAAATCCAGCAAGATCCAAAGGTGTCTCAGACATGGCAATGAGGCAGCACAGAGTGGACTATGTGAGAGGATGGAGGACAGATGCAGGAGGGGGACGATGGACCGTTATATGGAGCAGGCAGATGCAGGGGTGGTGATCAGTTTGATTGGCTGCCTGGCAAGTGTGGCCTGGCAGAACGATGAGGCACAGCTCTTTGGCTTTGCTCAGTCTTCCACAATTGTGGTTGGGCACGACATCCTACCATGTCTCGTGTTCAGTGATAGAACGAGTGAAGGCTGGTTTGGGATACCCGAAGTCCTTATGCTTGTAGCTATTGTTGAACACGCATGGAGGTTGGTATTCCATCACTGCTAGCCCGTGCTCAGCTGATTTTCCAATGGACTACAATTGCAGACAGCAAAGCGTCTGGATGCAATGCACGACAGGCAATCAATGAGGACTGATGGTGGCACCGAAGAAAGACATGAAGCTGTTGGAGTTCGAAGTAGTACTACTGGATCATTAAGCTTGCCAAGCACGCCGATTATGTAAGTCACACTGAGAATCAATACAGTCTTGGGGAAGAAGACTTGGTCTTCTCACCAGTCATCTTTCACTCCATGCTGCGTGTAAACCATCATAATACTGCGATAGGATTGCATCCAGCTTACATCGTTTATCAGGCGAAGACGTGTGCAATCCCTCAAAATTCAATGCAAGTTCAACACAGGGTTATGCAATGAGTTTTTTATTCCGGTGGCACGAACTGATACGTATGCTGCTTGATCAGCCATGTGAGACAATCAGAACCTCACAATAGCGTCTGTGTTTCACCTCAATCACCAAATCGTCTTTCTCGAGACCGCCGGGTGGTCCGAGTATCCGAACGTCGTTGTCACGCACTGAGCATGACTGCTCGCGCATCCCAATCTTTACCCAATTCCAACCCCAGAAGCCATGTCAGCAGCATATCGAACAGTTCGCGTTGATTATTGTAGAATTTGTACCAGGATCTTGCTGTAGAAGTTTATCAGCTGCCACCGCCCAACGCTTCGGTGAGATTCAGCTTGTAATTAATAGTGTTTGACCTCAATGCCTCTTCGAAATAGGTAAGATGTTGACCGAGGATGTTGACACTGCTGTTGCCGACAATGTCGAGATCTAGAATATAGTCTTGAATGTAGTTGAGCGCCAGGGCAGTGTCGACGTAGCCACGCATGTCGAAGGTGTTGTTTCCAGGTTGTAGCGTGACATATTGCAGGAGTGAATATCCCAAATATGTGCCATTTGAGTATAGGTCCATTGTCAAGTTACCAAACTGCGCACTGATGACACTTGGATTGGGGATGCTGACTGTACCCGTCATGGTTGCACCATCGAACTCGGCAGGAACGTGGAATTGGACGGTATCGATATTGAATCCGGAAAACTTGTTGAAGCCTGTAATTGAATCAGATCTCAATGTCCGAGATAGACAGTGTCGTTTCGCTCACCTTTCATGGTCACAACTTTGTCCCAGGTGACCGAATATTTGGGCAGTCCGCTAAGAACCACATGTGTATTACCTCTGACACCAATTTGGAACTCTTCGCTGTTGAGAACAAGTTTGTTGTACGCAATGAATTGATCCATGTTCGCGACCTTGGTTGCTCGCTGTGACAGATTGACCTGGTTGACTGGCGCAGAGTCAACCTGGGGAAATTCGCCATAGATGAATGGGACAATGTTAGGTTTTGTGTCCAGTAGGTAGAAGGACGCGTTGAAGCTCTCGATAGTCGCATCGTGGCTGTCGTGGCTTTCTACCGTTGTGTTGATCTGGAGATCGAATGATTCGGGCAGTGGGTTTGTTTGCACCTGGGAATTGACGGTGACGGTGGCCTTGTTGATTGCTGACTGTGCCATGTTCCGTATACCAACGAAGATGCTAAATCGTGGTCAGTGGCGGAGTGGAAGGGTAACGGCGAAAGAGACTCACATCGGTATCACAATGACCACAGCCACGATGATGACGATGAGAAGATAGAGCCACCACCATTTCACGCAGTGTCTTTTCGTTCGGGCACCACGCGATGGATTTGTGTCGGTACCGTTCTCACCACTCGATACATCCCCTTCGCTCCACGAGCTCCTCTCCATCTTTGGTGATTTGGTCGACATACTGACGTTTATCCGGCTGCGACGATAGACAGAAGAGAAAGAGCACAGGCTTGACGCACGCGCTATGTGGGAGACGACCGTCTATATCAAGCGTGGAGAAAAGTCTGGAGTATGCCAGGTGATCCTTCCAAAACGAGTAGGGTACACCTGCGGGAGGTCGCCACTAAAGAAGCAACTCCGGAAAGTCTACTGGCAAGGGTACACACAGCTTTACCTAGAGCCAGGTAACGGTGCTCGTTGCGCGGAAGATTGCAGTAGTGGCACTCTGTCAATCGGTGGTGGCCAGAGCTCGCTGGACTCGAGGGCAACAAGTCTGTCAAATGTCAATTCAAACATGGAAGGAAGAGCAGAAACATCCGTGTCGCAGTCTGTGACAGCGAGGCTAAGTTCCGACAGATTAGCTTCGAGAATTTCGAGGGTTCACCTAAGCACAGCGATCGCCATGTAACGATACCGAGGCACGTTGAGAGTGGCAAGCAGCCTATGTGGTGCTAGAGGCGATGCAAGCTGGAGATTAAGGTGTTGAGACAGCAGCTCTAGTGGCTGGACACCCCGCGATCGACCGGTCTAGCAGGTGCCCCCCGGTCTTGCCATTGGCGTGGCCAAGCGTCCTTGATTGCGGGCGCGGCCATGGGAAGCAGGAACAAGAGGCTGGGAGCGTGCCGACCGACAGCCCTGGGCAAGGATATGCGGAAATGATAGTCCGGGAAAGCTCCCCTTTCAGGTCTAGTTTGCCTGCGGGTTGCACCAAGGCCTACCAAAACCGAGGTCTGACCTTGCTAGAGGAAAGGCAAGAGCATATGCTACTGTACCGATAGGATGGAGCAGTGCATGTCGCCGTAGTCACGTTGCGACAACACCGAGAACTTTTTCACGACGGCGACAGAAAGAGAAGAAGTAGAGGTGTCGCGTCACCCCACACTGCCGGTTTGAGCAGAATTCCTCGACTCTGCGGGTCGAGGGAAGCTGCAGTGTTCCCCAGATTCGAATCTGCCTTGGCTCAAAGACTAACTTTTGGCACTCCGCTGATGAGGAGCTCGCGGAAGCCACTGACACCATTATTCAGCGCAAAGTCTGCTGGACTTTCTTCACCAGTTGCCGCGCAGTCTACTGTCTCCGAGAGAATGATGTCGTAACCAGCGCAATGAAGGTGAGGCAGGTGTACGGATAGTGCTGTGGCCCGAGCTGCGATCATCATCTTTAACAGATCGCAGTCGACAGACTCCCCTATGTCAATGTCAAAAGACGGCACACAGTGTACTCGAAATGCCATAGGACCTCCAGGTGTCAAATCCTGGCAGCATGAGTGAGTGGCCGGTTCTCGCATCTCGCTCCACTAAATAATGCTGATTGCTGACAGCGATGACTTCTGGAGCATTCCGAGGTAGTGAGCATCGAGGAAATCCTAAACTTTCATGCTAAATAGACGACGACGCGAGTAGACCGAGGCAGGAAGCCAAGAACGCGAGCGCAAACGCAAATCTATCCTACTCCATCGCCGCTTCTTACCCCACGAGCACTGACTGGTTTTCATCCTCATCCTCGACCTTGACCTCATCGCCCTTTGTCGAGTCAAGGCGAGCTAGATCTGGGTACCTACTACTCCCCATCCTCTCAACTTCATGAACCATCTCCACTCACCCATGGATCCAAAGGTCAAATCGACATCTTCCCGACCCGATCACTGCGTAGATCATAGTCCAGACCTCGGAAGACAATTCGTAGAAAGCAGGTAAACCAAGAAACCCAAAAACGAATCATCTCAGGTGTTTGATTCTGTTCATATTGATACTACTATTATTAATTTATCTATACAATAGTCACCTATCTACCGACCCGACACTTAAGTCATCTATCGAAAGCCCGTAACCATGCCGATGTAATTTGTACATTCCAAACCAATCTATGCCCAATGATTCCTCCCTGTTGACCCAAGAAGTCCCAATATTTTTGTCGTCAGCCGTCGTTGTGACCGTCGAAAAGGTTCATTTTCTGTCATATATTTCCCATAAAACATTCGAAGTGTCTCATAAATCCGTCAAAGGCGGCGTAATGTGAAGCATAGTTGTAAACGTTAAACGCGTGAAACTCGTGAAGAAGAGCGCGGGGTGTGGATTGAAGGGATACCCGTCTAGAGCATGGCGACGACACCGACGAGAGCGATACCAGCGGCGACGACCTTTTCCAGTGGGGCTGCAGTCGGAGCGGCGGCGCCGACGAAGGTCGATGGTTTGACGGAGGTGGTGGTGCTCGCTGGTGGAGTGGTCGTCGATGGCTTTGCGGAGGTTGTTGTCCAGGTCTGCCACTGGCTGCTGCTGCTGCTGCTGCTGCTAGTAACCGGAGTGACAGGGACGTTGCTCCATTGCGAAGTAGTGGTGACTGGAGTGACGGGCACGTTGCTCCATTGAGAAGTGGTAACCTGGCTAGATGGTGAGACTGGGATCACACTCCATTGGCTCCATTGACTCGTTGTGGTGGTGGTAGTCGGGATCGCGCTCCATTGAGACCATTGTGTGGTGGTCTTAGTAGTCGTTGTGGTAGGAATCACGCTCCACTGAGACCATTGAGACGAAGGAGTAGTGGTTGTCTTGGTTGTTGGGATAACGCTCCACTGGGACCATTGTGAAGTTGTGGTTGTGGTGGTTGGGATGGCACTCCATTCAGACCATTTCGATGAAGAAGTGGCTGGCGAGACTGGGACGTTGCTCCATTGAGACCAAGTTGAAGGAGATGGAGTTGTAGTAGTGGTAGTGGTAGTTGGGACATTGCTCCAGGTAGTCCAAACGACAGGGGTAGTTGACTTCGAAGTTGGCACGACTGGTGACCATTCGGACCATTTGGATGTTGCAACAACAGGTGTAGTGGTGGTTGTGGTGGTAGTGATTGCGCTCCATTCTTGCCAGTGAGTTGTTGTGGTGGTCGTGGTCGTGGTTGGGATCTCGCTCCATTGAGTCCATTTTGGTACAGTGGTAGTTGTAGTTGAGGTGCTTGGAAGAGGTACCCACTGAGTGGACTTGACTGGTGTGGTAGTCGTAGTTGTGCATGGGGTTGTGGTGGTCGAAGAGCTCGACAGAGGAACCCATTGCGTCGACTTCACAGGAGTAGTCGTTGTAGTGCTTGACAGAGGAATCCACTGAGTGGATTTGACCGGAGTAGTAGTGGTAGTAGTTTCAGATATCGGCACCCACTGAGTCGATTTCACTGGGGTGGTAGTAGTCGTAGTTTCGGAGATCGGAACCCACTGGGTAGACTTGGATGGTGTGGTAGTTGTGGTACTAACAATCGGCACCCATTGTGTAGACTTCACTGGGGTTGTGGTAGTAGAAGATTCGGGTACTGGTACCCATTGAGTGGGTTTGACAGGAGTACTTGTCGTTGAGGATGAGACCACTGGCATCGGTGCACTGCTCCAGTGATTCCAATCGTCTCGCTTGATTGCCGCGCCCAGGACTGAAGGGATGAGGGCTGCAGCAATGACTGCAGAACCGTTTCTGGAGTGCATGTTTGATGTGATGAGAAGATATGAGTGTGGATATGTGCTTTTGATGAGGGTATGCAGTAGTTCTGAAGAGATGAAGATTCGATTTCTCTTCTACCTTGTTGGATGATGAGTGATTGACAGGTCATTGGCAGGTCACTGACGAGGAATATATACATGATGCAGGTCAACAATGCGCACAACCCCATTGCTGGGACAATGGCATCATCCAGCCTCTTGTTCCTAAAAGTGTCGTTGGTAGCCATGGATGGTCCCTTGGAAGAGGGTGGCAGGTCGGCAGGTGGATGATTACTGGGGCGGCCTAAGGCCAAAATTCGATGGCAGGAGTCAATAAACTTCGCGCTTGTCAGCGGGCCGTCGTCTAGCCGCGACAGGCCCAACGGAAGACTCACGCACTATGCCATTCTGAGAAGTCTGTTTACCTGCTGTCGCCGCGACTCCGCTAAAAGTTGAGCAGGTTGTCGTATTCCCAGCATGATTCAAAGTTCAGCCCGGTTGTGGTTGGGTGATTCAGCCGCGAGCGTGTCGCCAGCCACTGGGATTACCCTTGCGACCGGGTTGTCCTTTTCGAACGCTAGATCGCATCACAGGCTCTGCACCATCGTTCAAGCGTGGTGTCTGAAGTGTGCACAATGAAGCTCGGGTGAGGGTATCCAGATCAACGACCTACTTCGGCTTTCCAGTTTGAGGTGGTTCTCATACCAACGCAGGAGCTATGGCATCTATTGTTGAGATAGGGCATCCGGTACCTCTGTGGTTGACCAGCAATACCACTCTCAACCGTGATGCACGGACAAGACGAATAGACACCAGCCCAAGCGCTGACATCTTCTTCAAGCGCATCACTCCACGTCCATTTGCAGTGCATGAACTGTGTGATGGCGGCCTCAGCCCACTGATGGCGCAATTGCAGCCCATTGTCTGCCGCGTTGGCATGAATTGAGACTAGCGTCATGCACCCCCCGAGTGTGATGGCCCAGATTTGCGCGTGGCAACTCTCTCTCTCATGTGCCCGTGCCTTACTCAACGGCGTGAGAGGTTGGTCGTTTCAGTAATCGAGTGGATCAAGCAAGCCGCACTGACAATTTTATCGAATTTTGTTGTGGTGACATGACAGTCGAGACCGTCTAGGGCGCAGGAGATACATCAGGGAGATACATCAGAACCCCGTGATTAACCATAGATGCGTGCCGCTGTCGTTATGTGGACAAACTCCTCTTATGACCGGGAAACACGTTCTCGATTGAAAATCCATACTTTCATTGTCCAGATGATCGCTCATCTGTCTTTCTGTGCACTGATTTTACATTCTTGATCTATTCGCTTAATGAATTGACTTTTCCAACCCAAAATCTATTTACAGGCCGTCACTTTCAGAGGTTTATCAATCTGCTATACCTGACTACCCCACTTCAGCACGTTCTAGGGTGTCAGAACAAGGGCAAGTAATGCCATACGAGTGTACAGTCCGTATCTCATCTGTCGGAAGTAAGCAGCGCGTTGGTCAAAGTCCACTTCTGGACTGATCTCTTGATTTCGAGGCAGTGGATGCATGACAATCATTGATGATTTGGCATGCTTGAGAACGGCATTATCAACGACGAGGGCATTCTTGAGCCGCTCATACTCCTGCAAATCAGGGAAGCGCTCCTTTTGGACTCGCGTACAGTAAAGTACGTCTGTTCGAGCGACGATCTCTGGAGTAAGAACTTCAGACTCTACACCAAGTTGACCAGCTGCGACGATCATGTCACGGACTTCCTTTGGCAGAGCAAGAGCTTTGGGGCCGACCAGATTGATGCGGACTTCGTAGTGACCAAGCAACTTGGCGAGTGAGTGTACCGTACGTCCGTACTTCAGGTCTCCCGTGAAAGTCACGGTCAAGCCGTTAGCGGAACCGAGTTCTTCTCGAATAGTGAACAAATCCAACAACGCTTGAGTCGGGTGCTCGAGGCTGCCATTTCCACCATTGATGATTGGTACTGGAGAGTACTCGCTGGCGATAGCTGCAGAATCGTTGTCTGGATGTCGCAGAACGATAGCGTCGCCATAGCATCCAAGCGTACGGACAGTGTCTTGTAAGGATTCTCCCTTCTTCGTGCTTGAGTGATCTGTATTGATGATGACTGTCCGCCCTCCAAGTCTTTGCATGGCCGCATCGAAGGACGCAGAAGTTCGAGTACTCGGCTCATAGAATATGGTGCAAAGCACTCGAGATGCAAGTATAGGCAAAACTCCCTGTCGTTGAACACCGAGTCTCATCTCCTGAGCTACAGTGAAGAGATGATGCAGGTTTTGACGATTGAAGAGATTGACTGACAGGATGTGCCTATTTTTAAAGGGAGACGCCGCCAAATAAGACATCAAAGCTGGCGATATGGCAGAAGCATGTTGAGGCTGTTGCAACAAAGCTGGCTGTGCAAGCGACGCTTCTTCTATAATCTCCTCCGGGCCTCGAGCACGTAGCGCCGGTCGTTGACGTTGTGAAACTGACGGTCTGCGATTGAGTGGGCCATCCAGGAGCGATGCACGTCTTTCGATCGGACTTTCAGCTCTGAGTATTGGCGATGAAACAGGTTTGACCTGAGGTGTCTTGGCTGAGGCTGGAAGATGAGATGACATATCCACTCCTCGAGGTGCGTCAAGTGCAATTTGCCCATCAAGACATGCAGTCTTACCTTGGAAGGTGACTCGAGTGACCGACCCTCGCATTGTACGTCCAACAAAAGGTGACCAAACATCAGTACCTTGCAAGATGTAGGGACGGTCGATGTCGATTTCGACTGAGGCATTGACCTGGTCATGCAAGTCGAAGATCCTCTTGGGATTGTCGTGCAGGCGAGCAGTAACATCGTCAAGCGTTAGCTTTCCTTCTGCGACCGCAGTCAATAGCAGTGGTAGGGCATCCACAATACCGACAGTAGGCACAGCTTCCTTGCCGGCGATCTGATAAGGCAGACTACCAATTGAGAAGACATCAATGGTGTCCAGATGCTCCCACAAAGCCTGTTGATCTTCAGCAGTCGGTAAAGCAGAGCAATTTGGATAATCTGCTTGTGACAAGAACAAACTGTACACTGACACATCGCATGTAACGTTCAACCCCTTCTCTTTTGCTAACGCAATCAAGCGGATATCATCTTTCGAAGTCACTGACATGACATGCACTTTTCTGTCATGCAGACTTGCAAGCAGGAGGACAGACGCAAGGTCAGTAGTCTTCGCATCAGTCAAAATGGGCTTGTAAGTGGGCCAAACAGCAAAATGCGCTGTTACTAATGCGACCTTGTTGAGATTGCCAGAGAGGTGATTGAATGGAATGCCGAGCGAGCCAACTTCACCGGTGACCAGCATTATCTGTTCAGAATTATCGGGAGTAGCAGCAACCGAGAAGTTGTAATCGCAATAGGCACCTCTTTCGGTATTGGATCGAGCAATCTTCAATGATCTTGCATCAGTTACAGAGCCTTCTAGGCCCAGGGGCATAACCCTGATCATGGTGAATCCAGCAGCAACGGAAGCCTTGCTGACGAGTGAGAAGTCGTGAGATCCAATCTGTGCCACACCAGGTACGAAGGCGGCGACATTGATCAGACCAGGCAAAGTTACAGAACGATGGCTGGTCTGGAAATCGATGTTTCTGATACCGAGATCGTAGTGGCGAGCGAGGGCTTCGATCAGAATCTTAGCAATCTTTACATTGGTGATCAAAGGTGTTTGGTAGTCCACAGCCATTCTTCTTGTTCGGTACCCTTTGCTCATATAGTTTGCTGGGCGTCTGAATCGATTGCTAGAGGGTAAATTGATGTACAGATGGATTTTGTTGTTCGCAAGATGCTGCGTCAGCGAGTATTCCGACTTCTGGTCTTTCTCATCAGTGCCAAGCACCTCGAGATATTTCACTTTAATGCCATGCTCTTCGAGATAATCAGCCGTACCAGCTGTTGCAAAGAGGTTGTAACCCAGTTGATGCAGTTTCAGAATAGACGGTAGCATCTCGGCCTTGTCTTTGAAAGAGCCACTAGCAAGTAGAATGTTCTTTTCCGGTAGCTTGAATCCGGTAGAGATGGTAGCTTT
>JAOSBN010115013.1:0-38986 GCA_027563595.1 Erythroxylum suave
CGGGAAATGTCATGAATGCATGTACAATCATTACATGTGCAAAATTCACCATTCATGTGCATATATGAATGCATGAACATAGCCAAATAATTTAAAACACTC
The DNA here is from genome assembly GCA_027563595.1 of Erythroxylum suave. Classification (NCBI taxonomy): domain Eukaryota; kingdom Viridiplantae; phylum Streptophyta; class Magnoliopsida; order Malpighiales; family Erythroxylaceae; genus Erythroxylum; species Erythroxylum suave. The sequence goes on from JAOSBN010115013.1 coordinate 103, forward strand.
CTAGCCCGTTCCAAATTACTATCTTAACCTTCCCATCGGTGATGGGATGTTAAACTTAGAGTTTATTGGTATGCAAAATTTAGAAGATTTCTGACATATAAGCTTCTAAATAGGTAAAACTGAGTCCATTGGATGGATATGGCCTTGTGGCCAAGTTAATGTTTTCTAATGCCTTAGAGGTGATTATACGTAATTTATATACTTATTGGACACTTAGAAAGCTTAATTTGAAAAGTTGATGTAAATAAGGGCTTATGTGCCCATTGCTAAAAGTTAAGGGATTTAAATGTAATTTTTTAATTCTTGGAAGACCAAGAGGTAATTCTATAAAGTTAAGGTGCTTAATTATAATGTTTAAAAGTCCAGAGACCAAAAATGGAAATAAAAGTTTTGATCATTCTCAAAGTTTGGGCTTAAGTGCAAATTTAGGAAAGTTTGAAGGGTATAATAGTAATTTCACATAAGCTAAGGGCAAAAAGGTAATTTCACAATGTTTGGTCAAAGAAGAGTCAATAATCTAGATCTTTCTTCAATGTGTGGCTGTGCACCCTTCATTAAACATTAGAACCACTTTGTTTTAATTAAAAGAAACGAGAAAAAAAAAGAGAAGAGAGGAGGCGAACTGGAGTTTCGACCATCACCCACCTTTCACCTTTTTTTGATTCATTAACCCAAACCTAGTTGTTCTAAGGTAATTCGGGGTCAAAGAGCTCAAATCTATCATTATATTTGAGAAATTCTCAAAGAATTGAAAGATATCACTAAAGGAAAGTTTAGGTAAATTTTGTCTCATCTCTCTCTACATTATGATTTTGAGTTTAGTGTTAAGATAGGTTGTTCTCCATGCTTGATTATGCATGAAACATGGTTTGGATGAATGAAATGAGTCATGGAGAAGTTTCCTTAAGCCAAAACCTAAATGCCCTCTCCTTGGTAAAAGTTTGTGAAATTTTGAATATCTTTTAAACTTATGGTTTAAATGCATTCTATAGTGTTAATTGTGTATGTATAATGTGAATTGAAGAAACAATGAAGATGTATATTGCATAGGCTTGGCCAAAATGATGGGAGAAGAAATGGACTAATGAAATGAGTGGTATAATTATGATGAATATGGCTTAAACGAAAGGAATTAGATTTAATGAAGTAGTGAAATGTGTTATTGTTTCAAAGTGCTTGTTATATAAAAATACAGGAGCATGAAGTACTAGATAAAGTCTTGAAAATATGACTTGAAAGTCATGCACATTAGGTGTTTGATGAGATACCTAAGTAAACTTGGCTTAGGATTTAAGGATTTTAATGGTGTACAATGGAAAGAGGCTTTCATGTATACTTAGAGTAAACTTAAATTTTTGCTTAGATTGATGATTAGTGGCCTATTATGATTGGATAAAAATGTGTATAGTTATGCTTTGAGATGTGTAAGTAATGCCTTGGAAAATGCAAAATTTCGTGATTTATATGCTTTTATGGTGGTTTATACATATAAGATACATGTTTGAATAGTAATATATTGTATATTGTATGTATAAAGGCTTGGGAGCTATTGATCAAGGAAATCATAACAACGATTGTTGAAGTCAAGGGAGTATACAATTTTTAGGTGAGTTAGGGAAATCATATGACTCAAATGGGATTAGGACATCCCAAGACATGCATGATGACTTGTACGTGAATTTTGAACCTAGGTAATACATAATAGAATTGATTCTCAAATAGATGCTAGTATACTTACGTATTTAATAAATGACATTCTTTTGAATAACTTTTTACACCTAAAGTGAAACTGATGTTTTTATTTCGTATTTTGAGGAATGATAATTGTTCAAACCTACAATTTAAGTGCAAAGGATAATGTTTGATTTTTTTAAACTACGTTTTTGAATAACTTTGCACTTGGAGTGCTAAAGATGAATTTCACTGTATGAAAAATGTTTGAAACTTACATATGCACAATTGAGTCATGTATGATGCATGTATGTGTTCTTTTTTAGTTTAGAGCTATGGCAGGGTTCCATTTTATCGGTTGGACCGATAAATAAAAGCGTGGTACCTTGATTTTTTTGTACTTAATATTTGTATATGATTTTTTGTGATTGGTGAGGAAACGATTAGCCAATTGTGGGTTGGGCACAACAAATTAAGCAACCCTTGTACCTTTGACACTGGTACATAAAAGTCAAGTCCTTGTAATGACACCTTTCTATAGTACTTGCGGGTGATTACACACCTAGAGGTCTGGTCACCAACAAGGTCATCACTTAGGGTCATGACGCTCTTATCGACCATTGTTTGGACTCACCACATATGAAAGTCGAGCTAATATTGGGAATCGGTGGGTGTGAACGCTAGTTTGGCCACCTAGTGGCAACACATATAACCATTTTGGCTTATTTTGAGATTTGATTTCCTAACGAGTTTTGATTTTACGTGTGATGTTTTTCTGCTATTGTGTACTGGAATTGGAACCTATGTTCACCAGTCAAGTAATTAATAGGTTGGGCATATGTGGTTCCTAACCTGTATGTATTGAGTTATAGGCTAGGCCTATGTATTTCTATGTCATGTATCTTCATTTCATGGATGGTTGTGAACAAGCTAAATGTGTAAAAAAACTTGTCCTCAAGTTCTCTTGACTGCCTTGGTGTATACTGGGTTCTGCTTCCAATATATATTTTTCCTACTCACTAAGTACATAACATACTTACCCCTCCACTTTCCAACTGTGTAAGTTAATTTGGTGAACTTGAAGCTTTGAGTGCATCGTGTGGTTTTTTGGACATTTTCGGGGCATTATCACACATGAGTAGTCTCTGTTTTGTTCTTTTGTTGTATAGTGACTCATAAGTATGTGAACATGTTTGATGACTGTTTCTTAACTATCTTATGGTTTGTAAATGACCTTATGTATGAAACTTTTATATTGTTGTTGGGATTTCTTTCGAGTGGACTTAAAAGTCTAGAAGCTATGGTTAAGTTTTAATATGATTTTAGAAGAGCATTTCAAATTGATTTATAGTCGTTATGCTGCCCGATTTTTTAATTTAATGTACAGTTAGCCTTGCATAGACGGGTTAAGTGGTACCGTGATGTATCCTTAACCCAGGTGTGTGGTGGTTGTCATGTGCCCGATATAGGTCTAGGTCGTGACAATTAAATTGGTATCAAAGCCAAGGTTTTTATTTTAAAAAAAAGTGTTATTACTATTTTTAACAGACTTATGAGCCTTAGGAGTCGAGTTTGGCTATTGCAAGTCTTTGGTCGAGAAGTTAAGTCTAGGATCATTAAGTTGACATCCTTAACGATCGGATGATTTCAACCTCAACGAGAGTACTTGTTGACATTCCTTGGGGTGTTTGGGAGCCCGGATAAGCTAGGCTTAGTCCAATCTATTTTCTTAAATAACGACTTTTTCTTTGATTTTATAGTGATAGCATGTTTGGACGAGAAAGGGGAAGTCATCGCAAGGATGGACCTTTGTGACCAAAGCTAGAGGAACACAACGTTGAATCTGTCATAGAACTAATGATCGATAGCTCTTTAGCTCATAGGTAGCCTCACACTAAAGCACCGCCATCGGTAACACAGCCGAGTTTGCCACTAGTGCCGACGGAGGCTCTGCAGTAGGTGATGACATAGTGGACACAGTATACTACATAGCAACAGCCAAGGACTAGGGCCCACAGACGCCACCACAAGTACCACCATTTAAGCAGCCAGTAGTGGTACCTAGTCCTGCCTTAGATCAACGTTCGATGCTTGAAATCACGGGGTATATTAAGGAGGCAAGGAAACTTAGTTATGGTACTTTTAATGGACATGGTGATGTTACTGAGGCTAAAACTTGGATGAGACAGATCGCGGAGACATTTCATGATATGGGGCTATTTGACGAGATAAAACTAAAGGTAGTTGTTCGATTGTTGAAGGGTGATGCTAAAGTTTGGAGGGAAAATGTCTGGGGACGCTACTGTAATCAAATTTCTTGGGTGGATTTTATTAATGAATTCAATTGACAATATTATGCCAAATTTGATAGAAATTAGAAGAAGACTGCCTTCTTTGCACTAATATAGGGAAATAGGTCAGTGCACGAGTTTGAGACAGACTTGAGAGAGCTTGCCACCTATATCCCAGAATACATGACAGATGAAGAGAATTTGTGTGCTTAGGTTAAGACTAGATTGCATTTGGCGATCTAGGATAGAATGATGGTTACACCCACTACAACGTTTAAGGAGACGGTACAGTTTTCTAAGAGAGTCGAGAGGTTGGTGAAAGAGCGTAGAAGACAGTGGGAGATAAAGAACTAGGAGAGGAAAGGGGGAGGTCTCTCTAGTTAGCAACCTAAGAGGAGCCACAGTAGTTTAGCTCATGGTAGTATGGGAAGCACTGCATTAGCAGCTGTTAGTTTATGGTCACCACAACCAAAAGGCCAGAGCATTGCCCATATTATCAACTCCGTTCTCAAGCACAACCATCTCAGTCCAAACAATGCAGAAACTGCAGAAAGTTACATTCAGTTAACTGTACAGAGTCGAGAAAGTGTTTTCAGTATGGAGAGACAAGGCACTTGAGGAGAAATTGTCCACAATTGACTTGGACTTCAACTTAAGACAGAGATAGCTCGGTGTAACTAGTGAGACACCGAGCGGAGACTACCAGGGTAGGTGCTCAGTCTTTTGGATCCACACAGACGACTGGCGTGGGTAGTAATAAATCTTCAGTAGGTTAACAGTGTTATTTTTCGCAAGCTCAAGCACGGGTTTATGCAATGACAGAGGGGAACTTTCGAGCCAATCCGGACACGATTGCAGGTATTTTAGGATTAATTTTTTTGTGTTGTTATGTTGTCATATTGTGATGCATATTTTGTATGGTATCGGTAAACTCTGAAACAGCATTAATTACTATTGTGTAATGTTATTATGTTTTATGTATGTTCTTGGTAGAGACGCTAAAGTTTTGATTGACATTGGCGCACAATGGTCCTTTCTTAGCATGACCTTCACTAAGGATATTAGTCGTCCAATGGAGTCATTAGATTCCCCTCTCATTATAGTCACTCCTCTTAGAGAGCAAGTGGCTTGTGATAAAGCATCTACGGCCTATAAGATAAAGGTCAGTGATGCTGTGTTTGAGGTAGATCTTATTCCCCTCGATCTTTAGGATTTCGAGGTGATATTAGGGATGGACTGGTTAGAGAGGCACCACACCTGGGTTGATTGTTATAAAAAAGAGGTGGAGTTTGATACTCAGGGTGAAGTCCCGATAAAATTTATTATTAACCGTCGAATATTTTCAACTTGTTTGATATCAGTGGTCAAGGTTAAGAAGTTGATTTGTCAGGGATGCTAGGCATACCTCACACATATAATTGACACTTCAACATAGAGGGTCGTACTTGGAAATATCCCCATTGTGTGTGAGTTCCCTGATGTCTTTCTAGAGGAGTTACCTAGATTGCCACCTGATCAGAAGTTTGATTTTACTATTAACTTGGTCCTATGGACAACATCGATATCTATACCGTCATATTGCATGGCACTAGTAGAATTAAAAGAGCTGAAGGTTTAGTTGCAAGAGTTTTGTGAGAAAGGCTTCATCAGGTTAAGTCATTCACTGTGGGGAGCACCACTATTGTTTGTCTAAAAGAAGGATGGGACTCTTCGTTTATGTGTTGATTATCGGCAGTTAAATAAGGTTACCATAAAAAATAAATATCCACTCCCCAGGATCGATGAGTTGTTTGATCAGTTGAAAGGAGCTACATTATTCTCAAAAATATATCTAAATCCGGGTATCATCAGTTGAAGATTGCTAGCAGTGATGTGCACAAGACTTTCTTTTGGACAAGGTATGGACACTATGAATTTTTGGTGATGCCATTTGAATTGACAATTACACCTGTAGCATTTATAGATCTCATGAATAAGGTGTTTCAGCCTTATTTAGATCAATTTGTTATAGATTTCCTTGAAGAACTTTTGGTCTATTTTAAAGATAGGGAGGAGCATGCTAGATAGCTTCGAATGTGCTACAAATACTTCACGAAAGATAATTGTACGCAAAGTTTTCGAAGTGTGAGTTTTAGATAAAATAGATAGGATTCCTTGGGTATATGGTATCTGGAGAAGGTATTTTTTTAACTTAAAAAAGGTGGAAGCTATACTTGAGTGGGAACAACTTAAGAATGTGACAGAAGTCCACAACTTTCTAAGGTTAGTTGGTTACTATCGAAGATTGGTTAAGGGTTTCTTAGTTCTTGCAGCCCCTTTGTCGAGAGTTACCCGGAAGGGGGTAAAATTTCAATGGGATGATAAATGTGTGGCGAGTTTTCAGGAACTAAAGAAGCGACTAACTTCTGTGCCAATGCATGTGACAATGGATTTTGCAGTTGGCCTACCTCACACATCGAAAGGGCACAATGCTAGTTGGGTTATTGTGGATAGATTAGCGAAGTCTATTAATTTTCTGCCTATCCACACAAACTTGTCTTGGAGAGGTTGGCAAAGCTGTATATCGATGAGATTGTGAAGTTGAACAAACTGCTGGTTTCTATAATATTGGATAGAGATCCAAGATTCACCTTCTAATTTTGGCCAAAATTCTAGGAATCTTTGGGGACTAAACTGAAGTTTAGTACTTCTTTTCACCTCAAACTAATGGTCAATCATAGAGGACTATTTAGACATTGGAGGGTGATCGATATGTTATGTATGCAAAGTATTTTTTAAACCTTGATATTTTTGCAAGTGTATGGGTCATTTGAGTAGTACCTAAGGTATAGCTCCCACAAGGAGGGTTAATCTAGTCCTAGGTCAGGAACTACTAACCAATTATTTGACAAGTAATAAATTTAAACACAAAAATTAACTAAATCAAATAAAGCAAATTAATCAATAAAATAATAACTGACAATTAACACTTAATTAAGAGAAATCACGATGATGATTAACAAATTTAATTTGAAATTGAATAATAATTAAATGAAATTTAGCAATGTGATGAACAATGATCACACACTTCAAATTCCACCTAATGAGTTTACCAAAAGAGAGAAAGGGAAAATTATCTATCCTTAATGATGACCTAACCGATTACGATTTATTGAATTAATGGTTCTAGAAGATCCTAGGGTCAATTACTCTCTCACAAGTTATAACTGAACCCTAAAGTGTAACCCCTAATTAGATTATGGGAAGTTGTAATCTCTCAATTACCAACCTATCCAAAACCTAATTAGTTCTTAAGTTCTCTAATAAACAATTGGAAACCAAAATGTGATCTCTCTACACAAGATTTACTAACTTGATTTAATTTTGAATCTATTTATCTGCCTAACTATCGTTAGCCCAAATTAATCATTTTCTCTCGATTCACCCTCTCAGTTTATTATCGAGGTATGAAACACAAAATAAATCACAATTAATTTAATAAACACAAAATGATTAGATTTCATTAAATCAACAATAATAATCCAAATGTGAGTGTAGAACATCAATCACAACACAAGTCTATAATTAACTATATATCTCAATTCTGTAATTTAATAAAACTAAAATACATAAGGAACAAAACTTCAACGGGATGATGGGAGGCTGCGATTTTAGAAAGCTTCTTAATTTGGGAAACACGATGTGTCTGCATCATCTTCCTCTTCTCTCTTCCTTTGTCTTTTCTCAATCTTTCAAGGTCTCTTTTAGGGTTTCATTTTGGTGGCTGATCAAGGATCTTTAAGGGCTCTCTCTAGGCTGTCTTTTGTCCCTTAATGTTCTATTTATACTTTAAACACTCTAAGGATGATTCAGGGTCTAAATGGTCTAAAAAGTCTTACGAAACTCGAGTTTTTTGTCAGCCCGAAGTAGGCTAGGATCATTGTCCTACCTACCACAATCGTGGCCAGCGCCTAACCCTCTTTGTCATGATCATGACCAAAGTGCATGATCGTGGCCTGGTTCATAGCTCTATCACGATCGTGCCTAAAGTGCAAGATTGTGCTACTACTAGTTTGTCCCTTTCTGTCAAGTTCGTGGCTTGTTGTGCCACGATTGTGGGCCATATTTTTGACCGGAAACTCCTTGAAACTTCTCCGTTCTTCACCGTTTACCCTAAAACACTAAAAAACACATCAAGGTACCTCAAAAATATAACATTGAAGCTCAAAGACTCATACTAACCTATAAAATTAATTAAAGTCATACACAAGTAACACATAAATACACACTCAACACTGAAATTAACAGTAAATACCTAACAAATTAAACCTTAAAACACAATGCAAATCACAGCTATCAACATCTCCACACTTAAAGTTTGCTTGTCCTCAAGCAAACAAAACAACAAACACACAACAAACATAAAATATAAAATGAAAAAAAATAGGCAATGGATTTAACTACATGGAATAAATTTAATCTTGAACACAATATAACAAATTATATCTAATCATTAACATGTAAAATTTATGTCTAAGGTCTTTGTGCTAAATATAAAAATTAATCGAGATCTAAGTGTTAATTCATTTACCCTTTTTTTAATTGTACACATATATTAATAATTCTTTGGTCTTTTAGACTCTATAATTGTTCTAAAGTATATTGTCATAAAAAGTCAAGCTATTTACAAGCCCCGTAGGTTTTATTAAGAACACGATTTTTTTCATTTTAATTAATTTTAACTAATGAACATAGACATAGTCTTTTTATGCAGAGGCAAACATTGGTAATGAATGTCAATCTGGTTACTCGACTAAGTCATGTTTTTATTAATCTGCTTAGTTAAATCGTCATTATAGCCTTTTGACGTGAAGGCACACATTTTGTGATACATATCGATCCAGTTACTCAGCTACATCACATTTTCAACTACTAGCAACTCTATTCATAACCCAAAGGTCAGCGAAATAGTGATTTATTAACAAAACATACACTTTTTTTTCTTTTTCTCCATTTATTTCCTACCTTGTTGTTTTAACTATTTGTTTTCATGAACAAAAAACTAGTAAAGCTACTTAAGTTGAAAGGCTTTAAATTATGAATGAATGTTACAATCTAGAGGGTGCTAAACTTACACTATGTCCTAATTAAGTTGTATATTTATCAAAAGTTTGTGAGCTAATGATTATTTACAACCTAATAGACTTTGTTCCAAATTAAATAGATTTCACTCCATCTAAGCCATTAACACATTCATACAATTTAAATAATGTAACCTAAAAACTATCATACAATGTGCAAAATCATATAAAGGATCAAAACATTAAATCCCTCCCTATACTTGTACAACACATTGTCCATAATGTGAGAAGGAAGCACAAATAAGCACATAAAGAAAAGAAGACAGAAATTAAAGTAAACAAAAAATAATTAAAAATAAACATAAGAAAAAATAAAACTGAAGGCTAATTTAAACAAGAAAAAATGGGTTAGACATAATTCTTATAAAGATGGAGGTGGTGATGGTGATGGAGGCACCAATTGAACGCCCTGAGACTCAACATACCAATGGATCCATCAGACATCCTAGCTCTGGCGTCGTTATGTCTGCGCCATCTCCATAAGTGTCCTATTTGTTTCAAAGATTGCATCCAAAATCTTCTTCCATCCTGGTTCTTCCTTTTCCTCTTCCTCAGATTCTTCAATAGACTGTTCTGCCTGTCGAGGCGGCACTAAGCTTAAGCTCACCTAACTAGTCCTAATACTTACATATGTCTTTTAGCTAATATGCCTAAGTTCCATGTTGTGGGACTTAAGGATTTCAACCTACCATAGGTGATGATGGTTTAGGAATTCAGGTAGGTGGATGGTTAGCCCATTATGATCCACCCCAAAATATTTCGCAATGGTAGACACTGTGTACCCCATTCTTATATTGTTGCTTCTCTTGCACGAAGCCTCAACAATAGCTTATAACATATGTGTGGATGTGCAGACTAGAATATTTTGGTCCATGCACCACAACATAAAAAGCTCCTTTGTAGAACATTTGTTGGTTTCTGACTTGTCAAAAACCAATTAACACATAAATTTGTGCAACAGTAAGTGTTCACGGGACCTTATAATGTTGTTATGAGCATTCTTGGCATGAAATTGCTCAATTCCACTAAGCTTATTCTAGTATTGAGAGGGATAAAAATAGTCATGTTGATCAAAGATGGAGGACTCGAGGAATCAACACATCTCGCATATGAGTTCTACATTCAATTCGTAAGTCTTTTCTCTCAACCTAAAACACAATTCCTTGGGGTTCTTAGCATCATAACTCAGTGAAGCGAAAAATTCTAATGTAAGCTCCTGATAAACAGGAAATTGAAATTATATGAATTGGCCCCACTTGATTCTCTCCGCTAAGGTTTCTACCCACTCATGCAACTGTAGCCTATCGAGTGTGTCAATATCAAAGAATTTTGGAACTGAATTTTCTGTAGCATTAAAGGACCAGAAACGAGTATCTTCCTCCTGGGTGTAGATTGCGAAGGGTGTTCTGAAGTCTGCTACTCGGTTTCTTCTTCCACATCCGGCAACTTGTTGTCGTCCATATGGTTCCCATCAGACTGATTGTTTAATGCATGATATAATTGGGTGGAATTTGGAAGAATTTTAAAAGGTTTAAATTTTTAATGAGAGGTGAGAGTGTTTAGATGTTTGAATTATAGAGAGATAAAGTGAAAATAGATGTGAAAGTAAAAGTGAAGTTAGAACTGAATATATAGGTGGTAAAATAGGTAAAAGGGTAAATTTTCATTTAAAAAAATGTGTCCTCCCCTTTACTGCACCGTGGCCTGCGACGTACCACCACTCTGAATTCCTTCTTTTAATTCTTTTACCAGTCTTTTCACTTTCACTATTAGATTCTTTTCTGGCCCTTTTAACCTTTCTATTTATTCTTGCACAATTACTCATATTATCCGAAATCCTATTTCTTTCTTGATTTTATTAAAAAAAACCTAACTACGAAATTCAAATGTTCTAACAAAATTAAACAACAAAACTAATTTTTCCATGGTTTGCCTCCCATGCAGTGTTTCTTTTAACATCGGTAGCTCGATGCTCCTTTAAGCTTATGGTGGTCAGAATAAATAGTTCGATGGTAGCGTTGTCATTATTCTTAAAGTATGTACTTTAGCTACCATGCTGCAGTTACCACCATCCTTACAATTCTCCTTTCCATGCCTTCTCCCTCCCAAGTGCTTTTTTTGAAATGCATTCCCAGGATCCTCAATGTCCTCCCGTTATCCTCAAGGTTTGGTTTCTTTTATATCCACCAGAGGTTAAGGAGATCTGTACTCTCTTTTAGCTACCTCAAAGTTTACATGCTCTTTTCCTATTTGCAGAGTTAATTTTCCCCCATCAACATCAATACTTGAACGCACAGTGGCTAATAATAGTCGTCCAAGAACTATCAGGGTGTCCCCATCTTCGTTGATGTCCAATATGTAAAATCCTATGGGAAAGGTATATTTATCAACTATTAATGATACATCCTTTATAATCCCTATCAGTTTATACGTTGTTCTATCAGCCATCTTGACCAAAAACTTCATGGGCACTCACTCTCTTAACCCCAATTTCAAACTGAAGGTGGGGGCATCATGTTTATGCTTACGCTCAAATCCATAAATGCCCTGTCTATGATGATCCTGTTGATACTATAGGGGATGAAAAAGTCCACTGGGTCTTTTTTCTTCTTTGTTTATATTGGGGTCGTCTTCCAATGGTTGCTCCTTAACCTTCTTCTTGATGGATTCCTGTAATTTGAGCTTTGTCTGTACTTGTTCCATCACTTCCTTGATTTTGTTATGCTCAATTTCTTGTAATTTCTCCTCTACCTCTCTGAGTATAACTCCTACTGAACAAAAAATTGGTACGGAAATACCCTTTGAGTCACCTTAATTGACTCGATTGCAAGCTCACTTGGAAGGCCTTCTTTACCTTCTCCTTCATTCACCTGTTCTGGTTTTTCATCTTGGGTTTGATTGATGACCATGATCCTTTCTCTCGGATTAGACTCAGTGTTGCTTGGAAGGGTTCTAGCATTCCAAGTAGACATTACCTCCATTAATTGGCCTACTTAGACTTCCAAATTATGTATAAATAAGGCATGGCTCTTTATTACTTGCTTGAATTTGCTTTCGGGCCTCCTATGTGCAATCTTATCCAAATTTGATTCCATCAAACTCGCCTTATCTTGTTGAAAGCCTGATTATCCCTAAGGCCTGAACTGTCCTCCAGTATTGTTCAATCAGGAGAAGTTAGGGTGATTCTTTCATCAAGGGTTGTAAGTGTTGGAGTAAGGATTGTTACCCCCTTCTTATCCATATTGGGCCCCCATATAGTTTATTTACTCTTGATTAACCTCCTTCATTAGATAACAGTCCATAATATCATGGTCTATTTGGCCATAGAGCTCACACTTCAATTGTACAGCTTTCACCTGGGCTGACGACAACACCTTCATACTGTTAAGTTGTCACATCAAGTTGTTGATCTTCACTTACATCTTTGTCATCTAATCGACTACAACGGTTCCCTTCTACTCTCTGAAGGTAGCTAGTTACCTCCCCCACTCATTTGTCCATAAGTAACTGTCCTTTCCATCATCACTGTAAACTCCTCTACTTCATCAACAATCTTTCGCATTAAGGATCCTCCAGAAGCTGTGTCAATTATGCCTCTTGTTGGTTAGTTCACTCTATTATAGAAAGTCTATAATATGAACTTCTTGGGTAGGTTATGATGTGGGCACTTTCGTTGCAAGTCCTTATATCTTTCTCAGGCTTTAGAGATCGATTCCCCTTCAGCTTGTTGGAAATTAATAATTTCCTTGATGATCTTCGTTGTCTTGATCAACTGGAAATATTTATCCAAGAACGCAAGCACTAACTAGTCCTATGTTGTCATGTTGGCTAGGCTAAAAAAATTATTCCAAGCTTTTGCTCTATTTATCTCTAAGGGTAAAATGAAACAATCTGATTGGAACTGCATCTTTCGACATCAGATGATATCGAAAACTATCACAGATCTTAAGGAAATTAATGATGTGTGAGTTGGGGTCCTCGTTTTCCAATCCATATAATTACACATTCTACTGAAGCATATTGAGGAGTATTGGTTTTATCTTGAACGAAGCCACTTGAACAGGTAACCTAGCCACTCTTTGGTTCACTGCGTTAAACCCTGACCTCATGAAGTCCATCAAGGTTCTCTGTTTCCGTCTTTGGTTAGCTCTATGGTCCATGTTTTTTCTGAAACTCCTTGGCCATTATTGATTTTCCAATCTCTTCGTCTTCTTCTGGCCAAGTTTTCCTAAGGGTTCATTCTAATCGTGTGATATTCAAATCTAAATATTTTACTATACGAGTCGAACCTCTTGTGACACTTGTGATCATACAAGAGAACGATTTTTGAAATAAAAATGAAAAATTAAAATTAAAAATTAAAAACTAATCTAAACACCTTAAATTATAGAACTAAACTATCGCCTCCCTAACAACAGTGCCAAAAAGTTGAACAACAGGTTATGCGTGCTAAGTTTTGCTATTTTTTTAAACTCAATATTTTTGTAAGCACATGGGTTGTTTACGTAGTACCTAAGATATTGTTCCCATGAGGATGGTTAATCTAGTCCTAAAACTTAAGGTTGGAAACTACTAAGCAATTATTTGATAAACAATAAATTTAAACACAACAATTAACTAAATCAAATAAACCAAATATATCAACAAAATAATAGCTGACAATGACGATTAATAAATTTAATTTGAAATTGAATAATAATTAAATCAAATTTTCAACAATGATTGCATACCTTAAATTCCACCTAATGAGTTTACCGAAAGAGAGAAAGGGAAAATTATCTATCCTTAATGACAACCTAACCGATTATGATTTATTGAGTTAATGGTTCTAGAAGATCTTAGGGTCAATTATTCTCTCTTAAGTTATAACTGAACCCTAAAGCATAACCCCTAATTAGATTATGGGAAGTTATAATCCTTTAATTATGAACCTATCCAAAACCTAGTTAGTTATTAAGTTCTCTAATAAACAATTGGAAACCTAAATGTGATCTATCTATATAAGATTTACCAACTTGATTTAATTGTGAATATATTAGTCTGCCTAACTCTCATTAGCCCAAATTAATCGTTTTCTCTCAATTCACCCTCTTAGTTTATTATCGAGATATAAAGCACAAAATGAATCACAGTTAATTTAATAAACACATAAAATGATCAGATTTCCTTAAATCAATAATAATAATCTAAAGGTGAGCATAGAACATGAACCACAACGCAAGTCTATAATCAACTATATATCTCAATTTTATAATTGAATAAAACTGAAATAAATAGGAACCAAAATTTTGATAAGAAGATGGGAGGTCGTGACTTCGGAAAGCTTCTTAATCAGGGAAGCACATCATGTCTGCGTCGTCTTCCTTTTCTCTCTTCCTTTGTCTCTTTCCTGATCTTTCAAGGTCTCTTTTAGGGTTTCGTTTTGGTGGCTGATTAAGGCTCTTTAAGGGCTCTCTCTAAGCTAGTCTTCTATCCCTTAATGTTCTATTTATACTTTGGACGCCCTAAGGTTGATTTGGGGTCTAAACAGTCCGAAAAGGATTACAAAACTCAAGTTTTTTCGTTAGCCTTCCTACTACGATCGTGGCCAGCACCTAACCCTCTCTTACACAATCATGGCTTGGTTCATAGCTCTCTGTCATAATTGTGCACTTTAGGCACGGCTAGCTCATCCCTTTCTGTCACGATCAGGGCCTTGACCATATGTTTGGCTGGAAACTCCTCAAAACTTCTCTATTCTTAATCATTTACCCTGAAACACTAACAAACATATCAAGGTACCTAAAAAATATAACATTTAAGCTCAAAGACTCGTACTAACCCATAAAAACAATTAAACTCATAAACTAACACATAAATACACGCTCAACACTCAAATTAACATTAAATACCTAACAAATTAAACCCTAAAACATAATGCAAATCATAACTATCAAAGGACATGCTAGGACCACGTGTGATGGATTTCTAAAGGAGCTAGGGTTGGCACTTGAATTTGATAGAATTTGCTTATAACAATAGTTATTAGACAAGCATTGGAATTCCACCATACAAAGCATTTTATAAAAGGAAGTGCAGGACTACTCTATGTTGGGATGAGGTTAGTACAGCTAAAGTCGAAAGAGCTTGATTGATAGAAATTACCACTCAAGAAGAAAAAGTCATCTGGGAGAAAATGAAAACTGCCCAAAATCGTCAAAAGAGTTATACAGATAAGAGACGATGACTATTATAGTTTACAGCTAGTAATATGGTTTTCCTTCGAATATCACCATAGAAAGGTATTATCTGATTTCAAAGTCAAGGGAACCTGAACCCTTGATACATCAGACCTTTTAGTATCCTGGAGCGCATCGAGACTGTGGCATATCGGTTGGAATTACCACCAAAATTGGATAGGATCTATAATGTATTCCATTTCTCGATGCTTAAGAAGTGTATATCGAATCCATCTCATGTTTTGGATACACCTCTAGTGGAGCTGAGAGAAGACTTGAGTTTTAAGGTGGAATAGGTTTTGGAATGGCAGATAAAGCAATTACACAATAAGGAAGTTCCCACAGTCAAAGTTCTTTGAAAAAGTGACAGAGTCAAAGAGCTGACATGGGAGCTTGAGGATGCTATGAGACGTCAGTACCCCCCATTTATTTGTATCCTCGACTTAGGAGTTTCGAGGATGAAATCCTTTTGAGGAGGGGAGTATTTGTAACGCTGGATTTTTTTAGCCCTTTTATATTGATCAGTACTTAGAGATACTGTTGTATATTGACATATAAATGGTTGTATATAAGTTCAAAAATGTATTTGAACCCTTTTGGTATATATGTCAGTGATATAGAATGTTATATGCCCTTATATGAACTTAGAGTCCATCGGTATGCAAAATCTTGAAGATTTCTAACATATAAGTTTCTAAATTGGTAAAACTGAGTCCATTGGATAGACATGGCCCTGGTGGCTGAGTTAAATGTGTTCTGATGCCTTAGAGTTGATTAGACATGATTTATAGACTTATTGGACACTTAGAAAGCTTAATTTGATGATGTATATAAGGGCTTATGTGCATATTGATAAAAGGTAAAGGATTTAAATGTAATTTTTCAATTCTTTTAAGACCAAGAGGTAATTCTATAAAATTAAGGGGCTTAATTATAATGTTCAAAATTCTTGAGACCAAAAATGAAAATAAAAGTTTTGATCATTCTCAAAGTTTGGGCTTAAGTGCAAATTTAGGAAAGTTTGGAGGGTATAATGATAATTTCACATAAGCTAAGGGCAAAAGGGTAATTTCAGCATGTTTGGTCAAAGAAGAGTCAATAATCTAGATCTTTATTCATTGTGTGGCTGTGCACCCTTCATTAAACAATAGAAACACTTTGTTTTAATTAAAAGAAAGGAGAAAAAAAGAGAAGAGAGGAGGAAAAGTGGAGTTTCGGGCATCATCAACGTTTCACCACTTTTTGTTATTTTTTAACCCAAACCTAGGTGTTCTAAGGTAATTTGGGATCAAGTAACTCAAATCTATCATTAGATTTGAGAAATTCTCAAAGGATTGGAAGATATCACTAAAGAAAAGTTTAGGTAAATTTTCTCATCTCTCTCTACATTATGATTTTGAGTTTGGTATTAAGATATGTTGTTCTCCATATTATGCATGAAACATGGTTTGGATTAATGAAATGAGTCATGAAGAAGTTTCCGTGATCCCAAAACGAAATGCCCTCTCTTTGGTGAAAGTTTGTGAAATTTTGAATATCCTTCGTATTGATGGTTTAAATGCATTCCATGGTGTTAATTGTGCATGTATAATGTGAATTGAAAAAAAATGAAGAAGAAGTATATTGTATAGGCTTGGACGAAATGATGGGAAAAGAAATGGACTAAAGTAATGAGTGGTATAATTATGATGAATATGGTTTAAATGAAGGGAATTGGATTTAATGAAGTAGTGAAATGTGTTGTTGTTTAGAAGTGCTTGTTATGTAACAAGAGAGGAGCATGAAGTAATACGATAAAGTCTTGAAAGTCATACACATCAGGTGTTTAATGAAATGCCTAAGCAAACTTGACTTAGGATTTAAGGATTTTAATGGTGTACATTGGAAAGAGGCTTTCATGTATACTTAGAGTAAACATAAATTTTTGCTTAGATTGATGAGTAGTGGTCTACTGTGTTTGGATACAAATGTGCATAATTATTCTTTGAAATGTGTAGTATTGGATCCAAGGCATTCAATGCCTTGGAAAATGTAAAAGTTTTTATTTTATGTGCTTATATTGTGGTTTATACATTTGAGATACATGTTTTAATAGTAATACATTGTAAATTGTGTGTATAAAGGCTCTGGAGCTGTTGACCAAGGAAATCGTAACAAGAATTGTTGAAATCAAGGGAGTATACTTGTTTTAGGTGAGTTGGGGAAAACATATCTCTCAAATGGGATTTGGACATCCTAAGACATGCATGATGACTTGTATGTGAATTTTGAACCTATATAATGCATGGTAGAATTGATTCTCTAGTAGATGCTATACTTATGCATTTAATAAATGACATTTTTTTTAATAACTCATTGCACTTAGAGTGAAACTCCTGTTTTTATTTCGTATTTTGAGGAATGATATTGTTTTCAACAAACCTACAATTTAAGTGCAAAGGACAATATTCAATTTTCTGAAACCACGTTTTCAAATAACTTTGCACTTGGAGTGAAAAAGATGACTTTCACTACATGAAAAATATTTGAAACTTACATATGTATAACTAAGTCATGTATGAAGAATGTATGTGTTCTCTTTTGGCTTAGAGCTACGGCAAGGTTCCATTTTATTGGTTACATAAATAAATAAAATCATGGTACCTTACTTGATTTTTTTTTGCACTTAATATTAGTATATGATTTTTGTGATTGGTGAGGAAACGATTGGCCAATCGTGTCCTGGGTGTAATAGATTAAGCAACCCCCTTACCCTTGACGTTGGTACACAAAATTCGAGTCCTTGTCATGACACCTTTCTACAGGACCTACAGGTGATTACACACCTAGAGGTCTGATCATTGATGAGGACATCACCTAAGATCATGACACTCTTGTCAATCGTAGTCTGGGCTCACCACAAATGAAAGTTGAGCCAACACTGGGAATCAAAAAATGGGTGTGCACACTAGTTTGGTCAACTAGTGGTGACATATATAACCATTTTGGCTTATTTTGAGATTTGAATTCCTAACGAGTTTTGATTTTACATGTGATGTTTTTTTACTCTTATGTACTGGAACTGGAACCTATGTTCACTGGCTAAGTAATTAATAAGTTGGGCCTATGTGGTTCCTAATCGATATGTATTGAGTCGTAGGCTAGGCCTATGTGTTTCTATGTCATGTATCTTCATTTAATGGATGGTTGTGTACAAGCTACATGTGTGAAAAAACTTGTCCTCATATTCTCTTGACTACTTTTGTGTGCATTGGATTATGTGTGCAATATATGTTTTTCCTGCTCACTGAGTATATAACGTACTCACCCCCTCTGCTTTCCAACCATGTAGGTAATTTGGTGAACTTGAAGCTTTGAGTGGATTGTGCGGTCTTGTAGACATTGTCGTGGCATTACCACACGTTGGTAGTCTCTGTTTTGTTCTTTTGTTGTATAATGGCTCATGAGTATGTAGACATGTTTGATGATTGTGTCTTGACTATTTTGTGGATTATAAATGATCTTATGTATGAAACTTTTGTATTGTCGCTGGGATTACTTTTAAGTGAACTTAAAAGTACAGAAGTTGTGGTTGAGTTTTATTATGATTTTATAAGTGCGTTTCAAATTGATTTATAGGTGTTGAAATTAAGTTTTGGGATTTTCAAAATACAACCGTTATGCTGCCTAGTTTCTTTTATTTACTGTATAGTTAGCCTTGCATAGTCGAGTTAAGTGTACCATGATGTATCTTTAACCCGAGTGTACGAAGGTTGTTATGTGCTCTGTATGGTTCCGATTCGTGATAAATCACATATGTAAACCTAAATAATTCTAATTTTTTCTTTACTTTTCTTATAGAACAGACCATAATTTGTAGTTCCTTACAAATAGTGGAAAATTCTTTTGCAACTTGAAGACGCATCTCCGTTAGGCATTCCATATATCTACCAATTAAACCTAGAACATGCATTAATTCATGTCTTGCTACAATTATATATATATATACATATAACTTCCTGCAATCTAAGTGATGTCTAACTTTCTTCCACTAAGATCTTTCCTAAGTTTTAAACCAATCTCGGTTGGTGTGCCAAAAAAATTACAATTCTCCACTTAATATATATCTAAAATTTCTTGTACATATCTTTTTTGGGAGATAAGGTAACATCAGAAGTTTGCGTTATTTAATTACTAAAAAATTAATGCATCATTCCAAGATTAGACATGGAAAATTTAAGCATCTTGGATTACTTAAATTTTCAAACATAGAACAATTATTTGTAGTATAAATCAAAATATTAATATATATGCAAATAATAAGCATTTTTCCACCTTCTCTAATCTTAATAAAGAGGGTATGCTCATAAGAACATTTTTTTAAATCCTCCTTTCAAAAAATAGTTTTTAATATGACTATACCAACCATATGGAGCTTTTTTGATCATGCCTAAATACTTAGCAATTAGAAATCTAAATTTATCATGCCTTGCACCTAGAGCAAACACCTCTTTGTGGTTAATGTTGAACTCTTGCTTATAACCTTTAGCCATTTAAGCCATTAAACAAGCCTTATACTTATCAACTTTTCCATTCTCCTTGAGCTTTATCTTATATACCCACTTCACAACATTGTCTTTTTCACTTTTGGAATTTTTATCAACTCCCAAGTGTTATTTCTTTCAATTGATGCAATTTCAACATCCACAGTCTTTCAACTCTTTGATTCGTTGACAAAATCATCAAAAGTACCTGGATCACAATCTAAAAATAGTGCAACATATATATACAGATCTTTGAATAGATCAACCCTAGTTACCTCAAAGTCTCTCATCCATTTAGGCCTTCTTCAAACATATTAAATTCTTTCCTCTAATCCAACTAGTGGAATATTGAGTGACAATTGGTTATTGCTCATTGTTGACAAATGGTTATTGTAGCATTTCTTCACTTTCACCATTAAAATCAACATGAATATGTTACTAAGATTTGTTATCATCATTGTTCCAAAATTGTTCTTTGTTAAGAAACAAATAATGAATAATAACAATTTTTTGCTGATAGGATTATACGGTTTATATGCTTTTGATTGTTCATTAACACCAAAGAAAATGTACTTTTCACCTTTATCATTAAGTTTACTCCTCTTTTGATTTGTAAGACATACTAATGCTATGTAACCAAAAATTATAAAATGGTTTATGATTGGTTCTTTTTCCTCTCTAAGCTCCTCTAAGATTCACATTTTAAACATAAAATGTGGGGCTTCTATTTAGTAAAATAATGCTCCAATAGATAACCTTATGCACATAACATTTATAAGCCCTGACACACGTAAAAACAATTTGCTTTATGTCCAAGGTTGTATGGTTCTTCCTCTTTGAAATGTCATTTCGCTATGTTACTATAAGTTGCTTTCAAATTCCAATCTCCTCACAAAAATTTAGAAATTCTTGTGGGTTGCATTCTCCATCATGATCACTACGAAGAAACTTTATAGAGCTACCATTTCTTTCTCAAGCAGCACCCATATTTTTCTACTAAAATTTTCAATGAACGTTATTAAGTATCTTTTAACCTATACAACTTAGAACGAACCAATTCTAACACCTTCTTTGCTTTGTATGGTAATGACATGAGGAAATGGATCACAATGTTGTTTACAAATCACACATTCTTTACATACTTCTGATAAAGTTGTAATTTAAGGAAGAAATGTCATGTTCTTCTTCTAAAATGTTTTTAGCATATGAAAATTAAGATGCCCATAGCAAAAATGCCACAACCAAGCCTTGTCCTTCAATCTTATAGAGAAGCATGAGTGAGCAGTGTTTTTGAGATACAAAGGGAACATTTGGTTCATCATCATGTTGATTTGAGCAATTAAGCCTAATTTTTTCTTTTTTCTCTTAGGAAGCCATTGAGTTTCATATATATTCTTCTCAATTTTTTTTGTTAGTAGTTGCTAAATTATATTTAGGATTTTTACACCTCTTGTATTATTCATATATGGGGTTACATATGTTTTGGAAAATATTTTTGAAGAAAAAATGGCTAAAAGTTTTGAGATTTTTTGAAGTTCCATGGTTGAATCTATCTTGTTTCTAATTCTCTATTTTTAGACTACTTTTTGTTCAAATTAATACTATAAATCCCTTAGAAAGGATCAAAAATTCTACAACAGCACTAGAAATGGTTTGTGTGATGGTGAGATATTGTTAAGATAGGCATGCAAGTTAGAGACTAGTTTTATGACCTACGTAGAGGTAAAAGATAGCTCATATAACTAATCATTTTGAGGGGCTTGTATTTTTATTATTTTTCCCTTGCTTAAGTATTTACAATTAACTATACTTAAGCATCTACAGTTTTATCCCTTCATATATATTTATATTTTTCCCCTACTTAAGTATTTATAGTATTTCTCTTAAAACAAAATTCATTGTTATTACTTTTAGAAGGATATCTTAGCTTATTCATTTATAAATTTTTTGGATTGAATATGCCATCTATTAACATCGTAAATTTGTTATTTTTAGATAACTTTATGTTTCTTCCTTAACTAGCTATCAATTATTTAATTTAGCATTTGGTTATACTAATTTTATTACTATACTTTGATATAATTGAATATTACTTAGTTACGAAATTATCTCTCACAAATTTAGGAATTTAAATATTTTTGTTCATTTTATTCTCTCTCAATATTGGTGTTTTTCTAAGATCTATATGAATAATGAAATTATCTTGTCGACGAGTTTATCATTTGGTAGGATAGTTATATTGGTCAAGGGAATCCATTAAATATTATAAGCTGCATAATTTTACCACACTATTGATAGTTGATTGATAGATTTGACTTTATATTTAATATATTGATCTTACCTATGAATGAGACCATTTTTATTTGTTCAATAGAATCTAACATTTGATGTTCACTTTTGTAGGTCATTAACTTGAAAAATTTATGAATAGCATGAACTTATTTTACATACGTATTATTATTGTTTTTATCATTTTTCTTCATATTTAAGCAATTCTCAATCCATTTCCATTTCGAAGATTAATGATAAATAATAAATTGAATCTCTCATGATAAATTTGACAATCATGAAATCTGAGTTTAGCGTTAAAAAGGAATTTCCTCTTAAACCCACTTTTAAGACTTTTGCTAGTGATACAAAGGTTTATAATGATTGGGAGTACTTGAAACAATATTTTTTTAAGATTATAAGGTATCACATAGAGAGTTCTCTATGTGATACCATTCTAAAATTAAGAATGCTAAGCAATTTCTTAAAGCTATCAATAAGAAATTCAAGAATTTCTTCAAGAATGAGAATAGTAAGGCACTTTGCACTCCACTATTTATGATGTCAATAGTGGAACTATAAAGCATATTGAAAAGGTTGTTGCTTGTTATCATAAGATTAAAGTAATCGATACAGAACTTGCTAAGGACTACATTGTGTAGTTTATCACAAGGTCTCTTCTTTCTCTCTTTGACTTTATTAGGCTCAATTGCACTACTCTAAAATAGAAATGAACCATATTATAGATGAATATCATTTTTGTTACGGAGGAGGATGAAATAAAGAAATGAAGGTCAACAAGCATATTAGTAGTTACAAAAAAAATTTTAATGGTCAGAAAAGGAAGCCTTTACTAAATAATAATAATAATGATAAGTCTTTCAAAAAATAGAATGTAGACAATAATGAGAATATACAAGGAGTAGCCGTAGATTCTAATAATCCTAAGAATGATATCTTCAAAGATAAATGCAATTACTGTAAAAAATTTTAGGCACAAAAGGCGGATTGTGGGAAATTTAGGGCTTTACTAAAAAAGAGGTAATCTTTTAGTGACATTTCTTTAGAATCCAATAACATTGATGTGACTTCTAATATATGATTACAAATTGTGCTACAATTCATGTTTACAATTCCATACAAAAAATAGAAAATAGAAAGAAGCCAACTGGTGTGAAGCAACATTTATGTATGAGAGATAATACAAGAACCATTTAAATTTTTAGTTAATTAAATTAAAAATTATCATATGACATCTTTTGGAGTTACATGAAGTAGCATATATACCATAAATTAAGAAGAGTTTAGTTTTTATATTTATTTTAGACAAAATTGGTTATAGTTTTGTTTTTAAATTTGGAAATGTTACCTTATATTATAGCTTTATTTTTGTTGGAAATAAAACTTTGCATGGTGATTTTCACAAACTTAATTTGATGGTCGTGTCTCTTTTTAGTTCTTTTTCTTCTTCTTTTTATATTATTTCTACCACAAAGAGTTTAAGGTTGAAAGAAAAAAATTTTATGGTTATTGAAAATAAAATTTTATATGGTGATCTTCACAAACTTAATTTGATGGTTATGTCTCTGTTTAGTTCTTCTTCTTCTTCTTTTTATATTACTTCTACCACAAAGAGTTTAAGGTTGAATAAAAAAATTATTTTATAGCACAAATGATTGTGCCATATCTAAATTAAAATTAAAAGAATGAAAAAGGATGGGATTCTATGGGATTTAATTTTTCAGGCTTTGAAACTTGTATTAATTTCATAAAAAGGCAATTGACTACTAAGGTTAGAAGTTCTAAATTTGATAGGTGTTAAAAATTACTTGGAATAATCCATAATATTTTTTTGGGGTCTTTTTCTCCTTCAGCTATAAATGGCTACAAGTGCTTCATTACTTTCATTAATGACATTTGTCGTTATAATTTTTTGAGCTCATACTTGAGAAGTTTTGTTTTATAGAAGCCTTTAAAGAAAAAATGGAACTTCAAAAAGGTAAAAGGATCTAAGTGGTTTATTTTAATAAATGTGGCAAATATTATAGATGATAAGATGCAGTCTTGGACCTTTTGTAAGGTACCTATAAAAGTGGGGCATTAATGCTTAATGTACAATATCTGGTACATCTTAATAAACAAAGAGTTACAAAAAGAAGAAAGCTCACACTTCTAAAGATGGTGCAATATCTATTGGCAAACTCTTTCTTACTAAATTTTTTACACATTGATGGTTTGATAACTGTAGCTTATATTTTAAATCAAGTGCCAATTAATTTTGTTCCTAAAATTACAAAAGTTTTCATAAAAGAAACCCACTTTACCACTTCCATATTTGGGGTTATAAAGTAGAAGTAAAATCTTATAATCATCAAGGAAAAAAAAACTTGATCATAAGATCACAGTGACTATTGTATTGTTTATTGTGTGGGATCAAGAAGCTCTATATTCTTATGTCTCATATACCCTAAGATTCATAGAATAAGCTTAGACTATCTATTTTAAATATGACACTAGTACAAGCCAAAAGCATAGGAAAATTGTGTTCAAATAACACCTAATCATAGTCCATATGTCTATTGTTTCCACTCTAGTATTTTTCCAATAGTTAACCAATAACTGATATCTATTAAAGATGAATCCATTAAGAAAGTAGAACAAAACGCTTATGTGTATTCATAGAAGATGTGCCTTCAAAGAGTTCGGAAAGGGTTAGATCTTCAATATCTAATAACTACATCATATACTTATAAGAGCATAAGTGTAACATTACACCTTAAATTGAACTACCTATAAGAAATTTATCTATAGTTCTTAATAATTTCTTAGATGAATCCTATGAATGATAAGATGGAATATATGTCACAAAATGAAATATGGATCTTAGTATAGTTACCAAAAGGCTATAGGCCTTTTAAATTCTACTAAATATTCAATACTAAATGTATTGCCAAAGGTCAAATGGAGAGGTATAAAGCAAAGCTAGTAGCTAAAGGCTATGGCTAACAAACAAGTGTAAAGTATCAAGGGACCTTCTTTGCAATTCCAATTAAAATTCTTTATTAATTATTATGGAAATTGTGGTTTATTCTAACCTAATGCTTGATAAAATAAATGTAAAAACAACTTTTTAAATAGAGACTAATGTGAAAATGAATACATGATTCAACCTACTAGTTTTTAGGTACTCAGGGAGAAAAAACATAGTTGGAAAGCTTTATACATCGTTTAGCCTATAAGTTTTGAGGTAGTTAGAAAATAAAAATGTAGTTTGTAAGCTCTAAAAATTAGTTTATGGGTTAAATCAAGCTTTAAGGTGCTGATATCTTAAGTTTAGTAAAATTGGCACTATTAACAAATTCAAGGAAAATATTACTTATCAAAGTATATACATAAAGGTTAATGAGAGAGAGTATATATTCTTAGTTTTATATGTTGATGATATCTTGCTCATTGCTAATGGCACTAATATATTGATTGAGACAAAAACAAAATATTGTTTGGCCAATTTGACATAAAGGAATTTAATAAAGCATCATATTTTTTGGTATGTAAATTCCTTACAATAGGGCTAATGATATTCTCAAATTTTCTCAAAGCACCTATATTGATCTTATTTCAAACAGGTTCACTATATAGTCTTGTTCTTCTACAAAGACTCTAATTGTTAACGTGATAATTTCTCTCAAGCCCAATATGCTTATAATGATGTTAAGAGAGATCAAATGAAAGTAGTCCTTTATATGTATTTTGTTAAAAATCTAATGTATGTTCAAGTACGCACACATCCTATTATTACTTTTATGGTTAGTATGCTTAGTAGATACTTGAGCGATCTTAGACAAATCCATTGGAAAATGGCTAGGAAACTTTAGGTATATTTAGGATAATAAGGATCTCATATTGACATATCAGTATATTAATATTCTTGATGTGGATAATTTTAACGATTCGAATTATATATGCCATATGTATGATAAAAATCCATTTTTAAGTACATATGCATGAAAATTATTAATCAAGGTTTTTCTCTATCAAGAACATAAGCGACTGCTCTTCAATTGCTAATAGAAATAAAACTAATTTGATTTACCGAGTTTCTCTTGTCATTGATGGTGTATTCAAGTTTTCAGTTGCAAAAGCAAGTCTAAAATAAAAATGACGATGAACTCACCTTGCAATTATGTTCATATAAAGAGCTGAAAAAGGATACCAAGAATTTCATAGAGGAGGTAAGGATAGAAGCATTAGGGCTATTTGTGAGGGTAACTTTTTGAAATTTTAAATATATTAAAAGAATATTTATCTAAATGAGGATTCCAGAGTTCATGAGTGTCCATTAAGTGCATTAGGACAAACCTAATACCCTTAGATCAATTTCATTTGACTAAACATTCACCAGATATTGCCAATTATTCTAGTCTCTAACTTTAGTTAATTAACTAGGGTAAATGTAATATCCGTTACCTTTAAGAGGTTAGAATAGTAAATATGAGTGATGAATGAGAGCTTAGAAATTCATTTTTCATGCCCATACATTATATGATATGCTCATATCCATGAATATTGAATTTTTGCATATGAAAATAGTTGTACATGCATTCATAGACATTCCGGGTATAACTGATTTATAATTGAATTGTGAATGTGATTTTATGGAGAATTGTGGTTTGTATATGTTGAAAGATTGATTTGGGGAGAGTATTTAGTGATCTAGAATTCTTGGAGATTTTTAGAAAATTTCTAAAAATTTGGGTTAATTTTGGACTAGGAAAAATGCCAAGTGGCAGGACAATTGACAAATAGCAGTAAAATTAAGAATCTAATGGCAGGGAAAATTTTTACTAATGACTTTGGGATTTAATGACATATGTCATTGAAATTGGGAGAGAATTAGAAAGGAAATTGGATTTTATTTATAAGCCTTAGACATGTGGCAAGTGAGATAAGTCACTTGCCAAACAATGCCTTGGCTCCACCAAGTCTTAAAACCCTTTAAACACATTGCTTCTCATTAAAAGTCCAATGGTTGTGATTTTGTTTTTGGCTCTTACCATCTCTACTTCGTGACTCTCTTCTCTTCATTTCCTTTCTCATTTTTGTGGCTTCTCCATATCTTTTCTTCTCCTCTTCTTCACTCCCTTGATCACTCACCCAACTATCTACACTTTGCTCTCATCTTTCACTTGCCACTCTCACCTTGTTGTCTTCCTCATTGCCACAAGAAAACTCATCTTTTACTTCCTTTAGAAGATGAAGAACATGGGATGCTTGGGAGTTAGGGTTGAGTGAGAATTTGAGTAGTTTGGAGCTACATCAAGTAAGTTATGCTTTAAATATCATGGGTATGGTTAAATGAAGCTAGAATGATGATTACATTAAGATTGACGACTTGATTATATAAGTTTGTATGAGTGGGTCGTGGGTGATGAAAAATTTATGTAAATGTCATGATTTTGTATATATGTATGATGATTGTTTATCAATGAAAATTGAGTTAAAAAGGATTGGAGAATGAAGAGGAAATGGAGTAGAAAAGGACGTATTTGAAAAAATATGTTAGGTGTGAAAATCTGAAAAAAAAAACTTGAATATGATGGATTGGAAAATGTTAACTGCATATGCTTCAGTTTTTTAGTCGTAACTTTTTCTAGAGTTGGTTAATTGAGCTAATTCTTGATCTGGATTAATTTAGAGATATATGGCTATATTTTTTATGCGGAGACCAAATTTTAATTCTGTTAATAAGATTCTCAAATATTAGAACGAATTCTGAGAATTTCTGGGAATGAATAGTAGTAGAGTTCTCTGTGAAAGTTCACGGCGGCCAACTCTCCTTGGTTCGCCGCGGCGAACTTGAAGGAAAAAGTTTACCGTGGCCAACTATTCTTGGTTCACAGCGGTGAACATGAAGGAAGAAGTTCGCCACAGCAAACTCCTGACTTCGCCGCGGTCAACTTTTAAAATCAGGCGAATTTTTCCTCTCAGGAAAAATTCGTCGCGGTGAACTTTCCAACACAGAATATACTTAGGTATTTTGATTATATCTTGACCTTTACTGATCCAATTTGGATTATTTTTTATTTTTAGTAAACTAGAGACTTAGGGCTACAAATTATCTGAAGAAATAAAATTCTGAATCGGATTGTAAGAATTTCAATTTCTAGGTGGAAGTTGAGTATAGGGCACTGTCTCAAAATAAGAATAGTCTGAAAATGTTTAGAGTATAACTTTTGGAGTACTGAACCTAATTGAATAATCTTGGTGTGAAAAGAAACATAAGACATGGAGGAACACTTTTCTAGAAGAGGATAGGACCAAATTACATCAGTTTCACTTTCTAATTGAATGTGAACAGTAAACACGAAAGTATGACATAGGAAAAATCTGAAGTGAGTCAATAAGAAATGAATGGTGAATTTAACGTTGATAGTGAGGCGTAAACCTAAGTAGAAATTATACTTAGACAAGTTTTGATATGAAAATGATTTTGTGATGAAATTAATGGAAAGATACCCTGGATGGTTATCAACATGCATTGTACATAATTCATTTAATACATATGCATTATTAAACACACATAATTTTGCAAATTGTGATATATGTGTATGTTGTTTGATATAGAGGAGTAATTGGAACGTCAACTTCCAGACGTTACCAAAACTTCCAGGCATTAGCTTCGGGAGCAATTAGTGAGTAACCTACATGGTCTCACTTGATTACTTGTTTGTTAAATTCCTGTTTGAAATGATTGAATGACTACGACTTGATTGTTAATGCCAGACGGTAGGTCTGATGACCGTGAAATGTGGATGAGATATTGAAGTGCTACTTATATGTGAATGTGAAGAAATAAATGTTATTCCAAAATTTTTTTGAATGTCGGACTAAGGTCTAAAGATGATTATGTTTTGACTGTGAATGTGACTGATTACAAACAATGATTAAATGAATATGTGAGATGCAATTCATTTCATGAATGCATGAAAGAAAAAGGCAGTTGTGACCAGAGTTGTCAGTAAAAGAGCTTAAAGCTCAAAACGTGATAAGCGTCTTTGGCTCAGTTGTGCATGTACCCGGTATCCACTAAGGGACATAGGACATTAATTGATACGGCTCGGTATCCACTAAAGGATACGAGCTAGTAAAAAGGCACATGGTCACAACAAAGTATCAAATGAAACTGAGTCATGTTCATTGCATTTATATTTGATATGTGTATTTTTCATGAATGAAATGACCCTTATGATTGTTCAGAAAGTAAAAGATGTTGTTTTAGGAATATGCAATCATGTGAAACAAATATGTTACATGTATTGATGTGATGCATGAATTGAGTAAACCATCAATGATGGTTAGCTCATTGAGTTCGCAAAACTAACCAAAATTGTAACGTTGACTTTTCAAGATTGAGAGACGACTCTAGCTACTGAGAGGCTCTACCAGCCGTGTAGATTATGTTTGGCAAGAGAATTCATGGTTCAAAGGTTAGTCAGTTGGGATTTGTGGACAGATTAGATAGACTTTGTATATTTTCCTCTTTCATGTAATATTTTTTTGTGCTAGGTTTGATGATGTACATGTAATAAGTGTTGAAAGATACAATGCAGACTTTCGATTTTGTGAAATGAAATGAGGAAAATATTGGGTTTAAAAATATTGTGATTCTTCATATGATGCTTTATAAATGAGTAATGATATGATTCCATGTGAAGTTAATTTAGTGATCGAACATAGCTCGCCCTTATCGTAGGATATGTACCAGAATGACCACCAGGCGTCCCGATGTGTACTTTACAATAAAGGGTGCTACAGTAAACTTTAACCATCTGAGTATAACTTAGTACCTCAGGATTCTAGTTGGATAGTGAAATGAGACTCACAATCTATTACTTTAAGGTTTTGGTCGAGATATGATGTCTCATTCGTATATGAGCTCACTTGGAGTTGGTCCAATTTCTCTCTAAGCCTCCTCAAAGCACTTTATTGGGATTATAGTGCCTTAAGGTTTTGGATTAAGATATGATGTAATAGTTATATAAGGGCTCAATTGGACTTGGTCTAATTTTTTTCTCATAACTTGCTTAAAATCCATTAATTCGATACGTGTTACACACTACGCTTTTTATGAATTCCAAATTACCAAACTCAAGCTTTGAAGTATTTGTGCCTATCCACTTGCTTGTGATGGGTTCCATTCATAGTCTTTAAAATCACTTAATTTCTTAATTGTAACTATTTTTTATCTTATCCACAATTAATTACTCTTAGATACACTTGATGAGTTCCAATTTAATATGGTTTAGATCTTTTTTTTTCAACTCTTTAAAAACACCTCTTATTTCTCTTTTTTCATAGGTAGAAGATTGAAGATCAAATCGCAATATCATTAATAGTTATATCACCATTAGTTAGTTTCATCTTTCCTATTTCTCCTATTATATCATAATAGATCAAAGTAGAAATGTCAATCTATGTTTTGAAATTCACTGAGCTTTAAATGTCTTTAGAGATTTTATGGTTAAAAAAGGTAATCAACTGATTTAGGCTCCTCCTTGTGCATTACACATACATTGGTGATGTTTAAGAAGTTAATCATGTCTAAGGTGGGAATCTTTTTTTCCAATTAGGAGCCATAAAAAGAAAGAGACCTTAAAGCAACGTTTTTACTCCATACTACTCTATATTCAGTTACCTTAGGGCCTTTATCTCTTAGGATTTCTCGAGAAAAAGAGTTTCTGTATCCTACTATAGGGTTTCCCATCCAAAATTTTTAGTTTTTTATTGAAGAAATTGGGTTATAATTTGGTATTCATGCTTGCATAAAGTTTAAGACTACTTCCTACTAACTATGACTGGCCTATACATCTACCTTTTAGCTTAGGGTAAACCTATTAGTAAGCAAAGGTAGCATTGAAATATTACATATTGGCTTATTCTTAGTCCAATTGTCAAAGTATAAGGAAGCACTAAGATCATTTCCTATTTTGCTTGAGAAGTTTGCCCTTATTGCATCTTGTAACTTCATTAAACCTCTAACAAACTAGGAGCAAGATGGTCTAATCCTAATCTCTCATAAGCTCTTTCCTTTTAAAATGTTGTTATATGTAATTAATGATAAAAAGTATGTTATGGAGAGAATAAATAAGAAGAGATGTGTCTAGAATAGACATAATGGGTTTGAATGCGACAAATTTCTGGTTAGGATTGGAAGCAATGGAAAGGATTGCAATGAAGATGGTGATTATTCTAAAAATCCACAATGAAAGGACCTATCTTTGAGTTCCCCTTCTAGAACCTGAGCAGAGTCCTCTCAGTAACCTCACAGTAGCCCTCCAATTGATATCTAACATAACTAAAGGGTTCTCACAAAGCCAAGCAATTCAACTGTTAAAAACCTTCCATACTTTAAAAGTCAAAAATGCAGAAAGTAGGGGGAATTTTTTTCAATCATTTTACTAAAATTTCAATAGCACAATAACTATATTTTGACCTTCCTAAAATTTTCAAAAACCTACATAACACAATTAAAACATTTCTAATATTTTATGTAGCATCTCAACATCTAGAATGAGACCTCAGGTCCACATCTCAAACAACCACAAATATATCAATCTGTATATTTTAAAAACATCATTGAGGATTAAACCCTTCATAGTTTAGTAAGTAAAAGAGATTTACAATCCCAAAGATGTTTACAAAATCACCCTTTTAAATCCTTTACAAAAATACTTTACAACATATATACAAGTAACTATGCCAATTACACATACACAGGAGCACCCAACGATACAATTAATCTTACGATGTAGTCTTAATTATTACAGCACCTGTATGCATACCTGGGGTGGTTTGTTTAAAAGCATAAAAATAAGGGTGAGCTAAACTAGCTCAATGAGTGTTAACCAATTTACTAAAAATTTAAACTTTTAAGAACAATATAACTGAAATATTCTCGTACAATAGTAAAGCTCATAGTAAAATAGTTATCATAATAATTCATTCATACATCATAACAATTGGCACTCGAATAACATTTCGTAAAACACAATTTCAATTTTCTGAAATAATATTTTGAAAGGCTTTTTCCAAAATAAAGTCATCATATAAAAGTTTCCTTTTTCCTTAACCAATAAATAATGGTGGCAATAAGTTTTCTGAAAACTTTTATATTGAAAATAAGCCAACCACTAAAATTAATACCATAAGGTGTCTCTGAAATTGCTTTTAAAAAAATAGTGGTAGCATTATTATTTCATGACTTTTCTAATTCAACATAGCCTAATACAAGTTTCTTTACCATACGGTACACTAGACCTAAGGTCACAAAGCTGGTTCTGCATCACTTATCCATGATCAGTTAACCATTAGTTACGGAGCTGGTTTTACATCACTTACCTACAACAGGTTAACCACTATAGTCTAGTAGTTACGGAGCTGGTTCAACATCACTTACCGGTAACAAGTCACGGAGCTAGTTCTACATCACTTACCTGTAACTAGTTAACAACTATTTACGGAGCTGGTTCCACATCGTTTACCAGTAATAGGTTAAGCGCCATAAATATACTGGTATAATAACATGTATAAAACTTAGCGGTGTACTATAGGCAAAAGCAACTCTTACATTTTCATCTCATCTTATTTTCTAAATCAAGTATTTGAGGATTCATAATTGAATTGTTTCAATGTAACTCCCATTCATATAGATTTTAACTTGCAAATTAAAACTCATATATTGCCAAAGCACACACTTATGCTAGTAATATTCACTTAAAAAATATCATTTGCATAAAATACAACATAAATATTCATTTCATGATCAAATGAAAACCATTTACATAAATTCATTTTAAAGTACACTATAACTTACTAGTGTCCATAAATAGAAACCATTTTCATAAAATCAATGTAAAGGACACTCATATGTCATCAATTCTTTTGCAACGAATTTAGTCGTATAAAACAATTAAAATACACTTACAATTTTGCAAACTTATCTCCAACCACACTTATGCATTATGTGCCTCTCCTTCACCTATCACAAAATGCATTTTGTTTAGGCATCAATTTCCATATTTGGAAATAAGATATTAATACTATAGTTTGGTTTAACCAAATTTGACATTAGTACTTAATTGTGTAACATATACGCTAATCGTATTTCTGCTTACTTCTGAAAGCTAAGCTATTGGTCTCTGATTCCAAATATAACTTCAAAAGTCACTTAAATATCATATTTTACCCATTCTAACTTACTAATTTCTTCAAAACACAATCTCACTCAATTAATTTCACCATCACAATCATGCATAATGAGTAAAAGTTATGACCCATGTCCAACATCTATACCTCCATTTGTTCCTTAATTTTCACATATTAAACATTCAAATTAGGCTTTGAAGGATACATTTGTTCCCCTATGTCTCTAGTTTCTTGAAAATAAAAAATCATAACATTTCAACTTCTAAATCATGAAACATGTACAAAATATCACAAGTTGCTTCAACATAAGGATAGTATCATGTTACCATAATTAATCTCAATTTTCAATATCATTCAACTATAATTAGGTCCATGTCTCTTCTAGAGATTTTTAATAATATGTCTTAGGTTTCAACTCCAATTGGAATCACCCAATTTGGAGGTTTGTAAACTTATGAAAAATATCACTAAACATGGCTATCTCTCTTACCATATTCAACCAAATTTGATTTTTGGATCATACCACATTAAAAACCTAGGCATGGAAAATTCTCTCAAGCTTAATTTCTTGATTGATTTTCTTGTTTTAAACCCATAAATTCTTCTAAACTTATTATCTACTCTATGGAAAGTTAAAATCACCATTGATCTTACACAAATCCATGGCATGCAAAACCCACAAAACTGGAAATTTTGGTTAGGAAAACTTACCACTTTCTTTTAATCTTTAGGAAAATTGAAGAACACTTGGTCTTGATTAAGCTCTCTTCAAATCGTGCACCAAAAGCCATCAAAATGGCAACTTCTTTCTTCTCCTTCTTCTTGGTCGTTAGTCACCCTTCCTTCTCTTCCTTCTCTTTCATTTTTTTGGTCTCTCACTTTCACTACATTTTTCTATTAATGACCAGCCACCCACGTCTAAATAAGATGAGCATTTTGCTTAATTATAAGTTCGCCCACCATGTTCATTATTATTACACCTTTATCCTTAATAACATCTTATAATTACAACTTTACCAAAATGTCTCATATTTACACTTTTATCCCTACCATTTGTCACCATTTAATTGGTTATCTTTTAATGACTCATTAATCCACTAACTTCTTGTAAAAATACCAAAATGCCCTTTAATGAATACAAAAGGACTAAATTGTCCTTTAATGCATACAAAAAGACCAAATTGCTTTTTAATGTATTTAATTCACCACTTAACCCAATTAAATTTCAAAAGTATCCACAACCATTTTATCGTCAAATTCACCATAAAATACTCAAATTAGGGTCAATACTTATTGATTGGATGTTTTAAATTTTTAAATGTGTTTAAAATCCTTAATACCCATTATTCTCTAAAGAGGGCATTTTAACCTTAAACTTTCAGAATTCCCAAAATCCATCTTATCAGACTTATTTTTAATCCATTTCAATGTCATTAGACTCTAATACCTATTCCAGATAACTATTATTATTATTTTTTGGGGGCTTGGGTCCTCAAAATCACTATTCTAGTGAAAATATTATTCACCGGGATTCACTATTTATTCAAAAATATTATTCACCAAAATTGTCTAGGTTTCATTCAAAAGTATCACCTAAATCTTCAAAATACATTTTGGGGTTTTTAAAGCTCATTCGGACTCATTACCTAGCTGTTCAGAGTTTTC
Organism: Erythroxylum suave; assembly: GCA_027563595.1. Lineage (NCBI taxonomy): Eukaryota > Viridiplantae > Streptophyta > Magnoliopsida > Malpighiales > Erythroxylaceae > Erythroxylum > Erythroxylum suave. The sequence continues at coordinate 35,064 of JAOSBN010115013.1, forward strand.
ATAAATTTTTAGAGAAATTTTTGATCAAGTCCAAAACCATCTCTTATTTATCCATGATCTCTGTTATAACCTTAATAATACATTTAAATGCTTAAATTACTCTAGTACACCATAAATAGAGCATACTCTATAAAATGTATAACACATTACACAGTGCAATAATTGGACTAGGATATTACAATTTCTCCCCTTCTTATAAAAATTTCACCCTCCAAATTTTAAACAAACTTACTCTTCTAAAACAAATATGGATATTGACTTCACGTCCACTCTTTGTGTTTCCACTCTGTCAATCACTTCATAGTTGCTAACATATTGTGGGCTTAACTCGTCACATTGTTTAAAACTAACAATTCCTTTCTATAATGATATTTGCAAAATTCTTTGTTTTTTTTTTTTAACTCCATATGCTTCTTCCATTTCTACACCTAGCTTTTCTGTCGATTTTAGATGCTATCACTTTGACCTATATACTTTTGGTCTTATTTGTGACTATTTGAACTGGTTTAGTCCAACCAATTTTCTTTTATCTTTCTTATCCTCTTATTCCAGTACTCTATGTAACTATATGCTTCTAATCACTTACTGATAGATTAATCTATCAAGAGAATACCTACTTCGGATGGTTAGGAAATGGGCAGATTTTTGGAATACAATCCTTTATCTCCCATATACTATCATATCCGTTTATATTTCGTGAAATTATTACCACCATATCCTTTGTAATATGCTTCCATTTCCATTCCTAGATAGGGAGTGGTTAAGCAATTTCTTTTGGTTCTTTATATCTCAGCCTTGGCTTATTGATTTAACAAGCATTTACACATATACTATGTTGTCACTCTTTTTCCTATCTTTTATATCATAATGCACGTTCAAGATGTGATGCCTTTTTATGTTCTTGAGATGCATAGAATACATTAGAGAGTGACATAATCTAGAATTTCTTTTTTAAGTCCAGCCATGATTAGTACGCGCAATTCCTAACCTAGCATCAATGTAATATTACCTCTCAATAAAATGCCATTGAATAACATGAAACTCCTTTTTTTTCAAATCATCACTTTCTCTTTCTCACTAATAGTCAACTTATTCAACACTTTGCTAACTTAACCATACATCAAACCATCTATTTAGCATTATCAAGATTAACATCTACTTAGATTACTACTAATGTAACCTTTAATTGGGGTTCTCCATAAAACAATTGTTCTCGTATACTTCTGAATAATAAACATTTCCTTTCTCATTGTCTCTAATTAACTCAATAATACTTTTCTTGTATTTCTTATGCCTCACATGAACTCTTTAACTTTCAAATTTTAGATCCATAACTACTAATGAACTATTTATCCTACCTTTTTCATTTCCATCATACTCTTTGGAAGAAAATCAATCATTTAAGATCATATCTTAAGACTCTAACATAATATCTTATTCACATACAAATCATTTAATTACTTCAGAGTTCAAAGTTTTACTATCTCATAAGGCAATTTCTAGCTTATCAAACTTTAATCTCTTTAAACAAGGAGTATACCTCATACTTCCGCTGCGTAACTCTGATGTTCAATAAAGATATCTGTACCTATCTTTTTGTAACACTACAAAACACCTATATGATTTCAGGCACCTCAAAACTCAATCTGGGACTTTATTAGTTACTAAAAAACAATTTTTAATCATCTAAAATCTCCATGTTATACTCGATCAAAGGTCTTATACATAATTCTTATCATTCTCATAATAGTTTATTATAATTATCTGTGAAAATAATAGCTCTAAATTCTAATGAGAAAATTCTCCATTACAGTTCAAAAGGTTATCATTAACATTTTCTTTAAAATTTTACCACCATTTTCACTCATCTAATTTTCAAGAAATATAACAATTGACTTACATCAAAAGAAATTTAAAAATAATGAATGTTCAATACTTAGAATCGATATACTAATGTATGCACAATTAAAAGCTTACATTAAACTGATCATTGCTCCAAAAACTATTGTTCAATCTTGATTAAAGAATCCATCACTATATCATTTATAACATTACTTTGTACGAATCCACAAAATCACTTTACAATAAAAAATAAACTTGCCCTTAAAAACAAAATTTTATGCCAATATTGATATATAAGGTCATAACATTACAAATAATCCTTAATTAATTCAATCGTGATAAGTAATTTCTTCCTCTAGTTATATTCACAAATTACTTTTCCAACATTAAAATGATGAATAACCTAATAAAATTCTATAATTATTGAGTCATAAAACTGAATAACTTTTATAGTAATCTCTTAGTACTTTTCCAACTATCATGGCTAATATGCTAAGAGATGGAAGCATCTATGTTTCCTGAGGAATACCATATCTCACTTCCCTTGTGTACAAATCTTAACTTCGTTTAGAAGCAATCCACATCTATAGAATGTACTATTGGTCAATTTCCCTTCCTAGTGTGACTTCATAGTCATGGATATCTAATAAGATCAACTCATTATAGAGCTTTTAAGTATAGCTACTATCTAACTACCTCTATAAATGTTCTATGCTACTGGCATAGTTTTAGTGAAAGTGGTCATTATCAAATGGCACTATAAAAGCTCCAACTTCACACTAATCTATCTAATGAAATCTTTTAACACATATGAGTGCATAGTTCTCGGATTGATATCAATATATTCATCATTATCGGTACCTATCATTATACTGGATGTATCCTCAGCATCCTGTTGGGTTACTGTAATTACCCCAGCCCATACAGGTGGTCTCCTTCCACATTAGCTACACCTTGGTACTGAGTTCTTGGTGTTTCAGGAGTCTTAGGACACTATAGATGGTCTGACTAACCTGTGACTGGAAGATATTCCTTCTCTGATTCTTTTATCACTAAGCCATTTAAATATATTATTCTTATCCCAATCTAACCAAATTAGGGATCTAATCTCATCAAATGATTTTGTGCATAACTTATAAATACATTTAGTCAAACTCCCTGACACTACCAAGGCCTCCCACAGCTGGCACATCGTTGCTTCTCGTATCTTTATTGTTCATTTAAGGTAAAAACAAAATTTCACTGACGGTTTTACCAGTTTCAACTGTTCTGAATGTGGTTGATTCATAAAGAAAAACATTTATTGAACCATCCCTATGCTCAGCCTCTCGAGCTGAAGGTATATCAAGTGCTAAAGCCTCTAGTGTGGCTTTAGGACTCCAAAGATTTCATCGGTGCATAATGTTGTGAACTTAAAGATAAATTATATAACATTAGAAAAGTTTTTATAAACTCAGACGCATGGAAAATAACAAAACTTTCTGGGTTGGTTTGTTAACCAAAACCACGTAAAAATACATTATGAAATCATAACACGTATAGAGATAACCCTATTTCAAAACCCTGCTTTAATACCACCTAAAAGGACCTATTCTTGAGTTCCCCTTCTAGAACCAGAGTGAAGCCCTCCCGGTGACCTCACAGTAGCCCTCTAATCGATATCTAACTTAACTGAGTAGTTCAATTGTTAAAAACCTTTCATACTTTAAAAGATAAAGTCACGGAAGGTAGTGAGGATTTTTTCCAATCATTTTACTAAAAATTTTGACAGCACAATAACTGTATTTTGACATTCCAAAATTTTCAAAAACCTGCATAATACAATTTAAAACACTTCTAATATTTCATATAGCATATCAACTTCTAGAGTGGGACCTCAAGTCCATATCTCAAACAAACACAAATATATAAGTCTCAATATTTTAAAAACATCGTTGAGGATCGAAGCTATCATAGTTCCTTAAGTAAAAGAGATCTACCAAATATGTTTAAAAGATCACACTTTTAAACCCTTTTCAAAAATACTTTACAACATATATACGAGTAACTATGCCAATTTCAAGAAAATGCATATGTATATA
>JAOSBN010115049.1:6474-38940 GCA_027563595.1 Erythroxylum suave
GTTAGAAATAACTTATTTTTGGGATAAATTTCTATTAAAAGTAAAGTCAAATTGTTATATGACACTTCTATGTTGTTTAAAAGAAGATGGTAATACTTAGAAGAAACATAACAATGTCCTGAGAAATTTCTTTAAAAATAAATTTTAGAACCAAAAAAAAAAACTAATATGCTTAAAGGTTATTCACTTTCTCTAAATCCAACATTTTAGGTCATATTCCTATTAAAAAAATTATACGCAATTTGTAATTTTTATATATCATTTGAATTCTCAAAGGTAAAAGGAAAAAAAACAAAAAATCAAAAGTTCTCCCAAGTAAGGTCTTGAACTGTGTTAGATTTCCATCGCATTAGAATAGTTAAAGGGATTCAACCCGTATTCCTCTAACAACCATTCTGTTCCTCCGTTCATTTAAATGATGTGTAGCCCCCATACATCTTTTCATCCCTTTGGCATCCTTATTTTCAGGCCAACAGGGTCTCTGCCATTGCCGAAGTTCTTAGCCATATCCGTGCATCTAAAAATGTGGGATCTGTTTGCTTTGACCACAGTGCCACCTCACCTCCAAAACTATAGCCAGGTCATACGTGATATCATAATCATATATAGTTTGCCACATTTTGAAAGGTTAACACCATGACCCATCGTATCAACACTTGTTGGTGGCTCATCATACTTACTGTCATTACCAATAAAGTCACCATGCCTGCAATCCAGATAAATAGAATTCAGATGATCTTATCGACACCTTCATAATAAAATAGCTCGAGAAATAAGGTGACTATATTATCAATCACATTTTTAAGTAGTTGATAGGTTTTCGTGGCTAGTTTTTGGCTTAAATGCAACCGATTAAACCAATCAGTCCTAACCAATTACTATAACATGTTTGTACAAGCCACAATTTCTACGTAGGCTGTAGCTTATGATCCTGTCGTGCAAAGAATTTGATGCTCATGCTATAACCATAAGGATGATCCAACATTTATTATAAACATTTGAAAATAAGTAGAGCATGTTAATGACTTCTATGCCACAAAATTAGGGACTACTTTTTCCAATCTTGTATCATAGGTTAGTAATGTTTTAAAAATTGAATCGGAAATTAAACCGGTAAGATAAGGGGTTTAAGATTTAAAAGATTCAACCAATATTAGGCCGTTATAAAACTCATTAAAGATTTAATAAAATTAAAATTTTGAAATAAGATTAAAAGATATTGTAAAGAATTTGAAGTTAAAAAAGATTATTAAATTAAAATTTATAAGAATTTATTAATTTACAAAAATTGATAGATTAATTAATATATTGATTGATTTTTAACAATAACAGTTAATAAAATATATTAAATCGAAAAGTTAAAAGGTTCAAGATTTTTACGGTTAAACTAACCAAATCGGTTCAGTTTTTAATTATTAATTTTGCTCATTTAAAAATATATTTATTATTAATTTATTTTAATAAACATAAGTCAAAATAATAATTTTATAACACAAAATAATTTATACAATAGTATAATGTACTATTTTAAACAATTTAAAAGCAAAACTTCATTTAACCTCCTATGTTTTATTCCTTGGTACATTATGCCTTTCTATTTTAAAAATGGACTTATTACCTCCACTTTGACTACCAGTCAAAGGGGTTTAGAATTCAAAAAGATTTATGATGACACCACCACAATTGTACATGTTGCATTTTTGGACAAAATACCCTTTAGTCTTCTATTTAATAAAAATTTTGTAGTTAATAAATAAATAAATTATTTAAATTATTTTTTATGATTCAATAAATTATTAACTTTTGAATAAGTGTGTATGATTTTTCTTACAAGAATAAATTAAAAAAGCAAAATAAAATTATTTTATAATATAAATTGTTGAATAAAGAGTCTTAGTATGCAACATGAAGAAAAAGAGAAAAAAAAACAAATTATGTTAAATGAATGTGAGAGAAATATTTAAATTTTTTACAGACTTTTCGTTTATTATTCTTGATATTTAATTTCAAATTATATCTGAATTAGGAATAAAAATTTATAATTATTTAAAATTTATTCTAAAGTTGTAAATTCTTATCTTATTCATATAAACAAGCAAGTAAAAATTAAAGAATGTAACGTCTTTATTATCAATTACCGTACTTACTAATCTAATCTAATTCCTTAGTTTTCATGGGAAAGTAGAGAGAGTGAGAATCCAAAATCCAGATTCTAGATACAACAACAAAAGCAACATCTGAGGAAAACAAAAAATAACAACAAAAATGAATATATAGAGATAGATGCCACTGATTTTGAATATGAAACACTAGAACCTTTTTATATTTTTCTATCATTCAAAGTGGAACTTACTCAGCCAAAGGCCAAAGTGATCCTTCATTTTAATTTGATATAGCCCCTCCTCCTAAATCTCTTGCTTTTTCTTTTTTCATTAATTAACAGTACAACATAAAATTATGAAAAAATGGCACCTTCAAAATTTTTTCTTTTTTATTTTGTTTCATAAACAAATTTTTGTAAATTTTCCACAAATTAATGGTCATGATGGATAATTGTGAAGACAATGGTATTTTTTATAATTTTTCCTTTCTTATTTATTAACGGTCAAAATGTAATCTAGGCTTAAAATAATTTTCATTTTTGAAATGGAGAGCGTAATGAAATAAAGCAAAAAAATATAGAGGTATAATGTATTTTAGTCAGTAAAAGGCTATTTTTGTCCACAAAATACAACATGTATAGTTTTGGTGATGTCATCATAATACAAGAATAAAAAAGTCTTTTTAAATTTTAAGCTTCCTTGACTAGTGGTCAAAGGAGATAGTAAGTCTATTTTTAAAATATAGGAGGGCACAATATACCACGAAATAAAATACAAAGGAGTTATACATAGAAATAATTTCGCGTTTTGCTTGATCGTCTTTCTGTTGCAAACCACCCCTTACTGTCATCCTACTCCACAACCGTCGTTCCCAACTCTTCATTGGAGCAAACTACAAGTCAACAGGCTTCTTCTATGACATGATTTCCGACCTTCTCACTGCTGACCTTCTCACTATCTCTTGCTCCTTCTTTGTCCTTCCCTTCATAATCGTAATTCAAATCAAAAAATTTGGATATCTGTTGAAAACAAAAAATACAGGATTTTTAGGTTAGATTAATAAGACGGTTCATAGTTTGGAGAAAGCCAACTGGTTTATTATTTAATATGCCAATTTTTTATTAATACAAGTTAATGAGTAAAAATCAAACTGAAAACTATTCTAATTCACTTTTAACCCACCCGAATTGGCCAGTTTGATCCAGTTTTTATATCATTGGAGGTTAGTCATCCGAATTTCTTCCTATCCTTGTTATGACTTAAAAAATGTTCAACCATACACTTTATCTCTTCCCATCACTTAATTTTCAAAACTATTTGAAAATAGAATACTTGCCTTGAATGAAATACTCAATATTTGAAGTTGAATGTATTTTAAGCAATTCCTCATTAGTTTAATCACAATCTAAATCACCTCTCGTACCTACCACCAATTTGATTGCCAATGTTGATTTTTCCCAAAAAATATATATTTATAGATCTTTAGCTCTTGTGAGTAACGATAACAATGAAACATTATAATATGGCTTACCTTTGAGTTCATTTGTCATCAAACTCTTTACCATGAATGGAAATTTCGTTATGGTTTTATGACTGTTGCTAAATAACATCGATTTGCAAAAGATAAGAAACTTGAGTTCACAAAAAAAAAACTAAAGACCAAGATGTCTATCAATAAAGGTTAATAATAAATTTATGGGAAGAAAGAAAAGGGTAAAAAGAGTGAGTACAACATGACACAAGAATTTGAAAGCTATTTCTTTTGGATTTTGGTCCACATGATTAAATTTATGTTTATAGACCTAGTTCTATTTCAAAACAAGCTTCTATCAACCAAAAAAAGTCAACAAAAGGAAGAGAAGAATCACAGTTAATATTGATGAACCCAGGACAATTGGAATCCCATAATGTAATCCCCTTTTTTTTTGACAAGCATATACTTCACACCTTTAATGATGAGGAATCCATGTTTGAGCATAAATAATTAATATGTGAGCATAAAAAAGACACTAGTTAAGAGAAACTAACTAGAAGGGTCAATTTCTAATAGAACTTTAACTCAGTGTTCCAAACTGAACTCAATAATCTTGACAACTCATTCGAAGAGTACTTTATATTATTCCATAAGATCCTTTAGCTGCAAGCTTAGGCTCAGAAGGTAAAACCAAAGGAAAGGAATAAGAGTCTGCTATATGCCAATGGAACATATTCATTTTATTAGCACTCATAGCTCTTATAGTCCTTATAATATGCTCCACATCGTAGTAATTCCCAGTAGTATCTAGCATTGACCCTTAATGTCCATAAAAAGGAGAGTGTCATATATGCAGCCTACAAGGCACACTTGAGGGTTACCCTAAATGAGCTAAGAAATAGTCTCTAACCCTCTTATAGCTCCCGACACCATCATTGTCACGAGGTCTGCGATGACATTGACAATGGGGATGGTGAGGGCGTAAGAATTGTCGATGCCATGGTGAAGTAGGGAAGCAAGGTTGGTGACGAATATGGTGAAGGTTTTAAGAGGAAGGGAGGTGGTGGCGACTTTGATTGCGAGTAGTATGAGGGGAGTGTATAGTTCATTGAGGATTCGAGGGAGGTATAAGAGGATGGAAATGGAAAGGTAGTGGTGATCTAGCCAAAGTTGCAAATATCGTACCAAATTTGGTACTGGATTGGGTTCGGGTACGGTATTGTACCGGTACTGGTCAACACCAAGTACCGTTTCAGGCAAAAATTTAAATTTATTAAATAGTCCCTGAAATTTTTTAAAATTTGCAAAATAACTCATTGGTATATTGTACAGTTGTACTGCATACTTTACAAGTTTACATCATTGTTTCCAAAAATCATAATAATAAATAATAATCACAATTAATATGAAATAACAATAATTTTTAAATATTTCATATATAAATAATAACCACAATTAATATGAAAAAAGACAATCATCATAATACAAATATTAAATTAAGAATAATACAAAGTATTTAAAATATTGCATAATATAATTTCATCATTTTAATAAATAGTAATCACATCAAAACATCTAATAAAAAGAACAATAAATATCCTTAACTATTATAATTTACAAAAAGAATTCATGACGAGGAAATAATCAAGTAGAAGTTAAATTTGAAACAAAAACATTTACAATTACATTAAATATATAGAATTTAACATAAACATCAAATATAAGTAAAATTAAAAGAAGATAAAAAAAACTAGAACGAAATTCAATTATCAATGGGAGGATATCCACTATAACTGCACTGACCCTAATTATCATTTGATACAAAATCCTCATCATTGAGAGGAGCTTCATCATCATTATCATTTAAATTTAATGCACCAAATAACATGTCAATGCTTGCCCATCCAAGATTATCTTCCAAGTTATTGACATCTTCTAAATTCGGTTCTTTAGAAAACCAATCCGCCAAAAGATCAATATTATCAATAGAAATTGGATTAGTTGAACTACTTGTACTATTAAGACTCCTAGTAAACAATAAAATTTAATTATTAGAAAATTGTATTGAAATTAATAATGATAATAAAATACATTTCCGAAGCTTTAAATTGTAACAAACAAAAACAAGTCATTCAACCTGTTATGCTCCAATCTATTCCTTTTTTTGGAGTGGATAAATTCAAATGTACTCCAGTTTCGTTCACAGTCTGTTCACTCACACATTGACTTAAAATCTGAATTGTAAACCTTTTCAATTCTGGAACACTATTTCCAAATTGATCCTACCAAGAAACTATAAGTTATAAGACAACAAAAGTAGTGTTATAAACAAAATAAAGTGATAATTAATTTTCAAAAAATAAGAAAAAGGAAAAAAACTAATACCTAGAGAAAGTTTTCCTCTTTGTCGAATAGTAATCGACATTCCAAAATCCCCATAAGACAACTTATAAAGCCCCATTTGTGAGCTTAAGAGATCTTACATCGTGTTAATGCTAACAATTGTTGTAATAGTTAAAAGCATTCCTCTATTAACTTCAGATTGCTTAGTAAGATCCAGTTTAAAATAAACACTAGGATTCAAAAATGCCCCAGCTGCAAACAATGGAGAAAAAAGTTATCTTTCCCTTTTCTCATTACTGATTGAAAGATATGGTGTGCATAAAGAACGCTTATGATTCAGATTGGCCTTGATTGCTTCTGTCGCTTTCTTTATGGCATAAAAAATATAACCCATTGTTGGTTTTTCTTTACTATCAGCCAAGTGAAGCACCCTCACCAAAGGCTCACAAACTCGGATAACTGATTGGCATTGAGACCAAAATTCTCTATCTTCCAGTATAATATTACAAACCTCCACTCCAGTATTAGACCTAGCATGCTAAGATGCAATCCACTTATCACTTGTAAACATTTGCCTTAACTCTTTCTTTATCGAAACAAAAGATTGAAGTAATAAGAAATTTTTTGCAAATCTTGTTATAATATGACAATATAAATTCCTACCATTGGAAAATCCCTTTCTCATTAAATTCAATACCCATGCACCATTATAAATGAACTTTGTCATCTTTTTAGCTTTTTATATAGTCTCTTCAATAATACGAAAATATCTAGGACCCCCTATATTTTCCAGCATTAGGTCCATGCAATGTGTAACACAAGGAGTCTAAAAAATGAATTATACATACTTTGCAACCTTTTTCTTGCCGTTTTATAAGCGAAATAATTGTCAGTAATAATCTGAAAAATATTTTCTATCCCTACTTTATTCACAACTTCATCAAATAGCACAAACAAAGTCTCAGTATTTGTAATAAGGCTAGATGCATCAATAGATTTCAAAAAAATTGAGTCATTTATAGAATAAACCAAAAAAATTATAATAGGCTCTTGTACCCTATTTGTCCAACCATCACACGTGATTGAACATCCATAAGTACTCTAATTCACTCTTCTTTCAGCCAAATAACTTTTAAGTTCAGACACAAAACAACTCAAAAGTTTACCTCTTAAGTCATTAATCGAAGGACCTTTGTATCCCGGACCATAAGAGGCTGTCGCATCCATTATAGGTTGATAATAATAAGACTAAGAAGCATTGAATGACGAACCTGTATCATATCACCATCTAGCTATTGCCATATCGATATTGTGAGCCACATCTCTTGATTGCATTGCACTACAAATTGAAGGTTGGGCTCTAGGAGTTGTTCGTGGTGTAAAGAAACTAGTCACCTGCCTTCTTCTCTTCGTCACATTAGGTATAGGTACTTCTTCTTGAGCCTGAGATGGAACACTACCAGTACCACTACCATTACCAACTTCAACATTTCCATAATCACTGCAGAAATAGAAAATGAACTTTCACTACCAATTTCAAAATTCAACCTTTCCCTTCTATCTCTCTCATGTTGATATTCATCAAGAAATGTTTTGATCTGCTACTTCACATCATGACTTACCTTTTTATCGGGTCCTACATCTCTTTTAACCTCAGCTAAATGTTTCTTTAATCGGGTGATTCCTCCACCTTTCAAATGCTTGTTACAAAACAAGTAAATAGTATGGTTTCTTTTAACAGGAACCAATGTAGCATGAGTCCAAACTGGATCATTTTATCTTTCTGAAGGGGGTTGATTAGAAGTACTTGTACTTCCTTCCATTTATCTATAAAAATAAATGAATGCATATATCAAAATACATAACACATAATTTCATTACACAATATGCATATCCATCTTATATAATATAACTTATTTTGTTTGATTACATTATGCAAAATTCAATTTCATAGAACACAATTCACTATAAGTCAAAAACTAACAATTCAATTATTCAATATATATAATTACACAAAACATATATAAACACTTTTCATTTCAAGTAATCACAAAACATACATAAACAATTTCCATTTCCAATAATCACAAAACATTCATAAAATAATTTCCGTTTCCAATAATTTTTGACAATTTCCATTTCCAATATCACAAAATATTCATAAAACAATTTCCATTTCTAACAATTTTCATCAATTTCCATTTCTAATAATCACGAAACATTCATGAAACAATTTCCATTTCAAAAAATTTTCAACAATTTCCATTTCTAATAATCACAAAACATTCATAAAATAATTTTCATTTCCAACAACCACAAAACATATATAAACAATTTCTATTTCCAACAATTTCAATTTAAAGTTTCAAATGTAAGAATCAAATTGAAGGGTATGATGTGATTTAAATAATTGGAAAATAATGAATGACAAATTTTATACAATTGTTCATACACATCTATTCATAATATGATGATCAAGTTGAAGGATATATTTATAACAAGAGGATCAAGTTGAAGGATATAACTTCTTTGGAAATGTTTTCTTTTTCTTATTTAAAGCTTTGAATATTCTTGTCATTTCTAACAAACTATAATATTATATACATCATTCTATATTTCGTCCTTAAATATATAAGTTGCTTTTACAATTTTTAATTGACATTAATAAGTCTAAGTATAAATGATTGGAACCTACAACATGTTCATAATTTGAAAAAAAAAGGTTCTTTTTGGGATATATATATTACATCCCTACTTTCACACATTATCTATTATAAATATTTATGATACCTTACACATATATATTACCAAGTAATTCAATTTCAACATATTTTATGTTCAATCAATTATGTACCCAAAACTAATACCCAAATAGGCAAATACTATCATTAACGACAACTGAATTATTGTTAATTTACAATTGCATAATTTTATACTTAACTAATTATTTATCTAAAGTCAATACCCAAATGCTAAAATGAAATACTATTTCACAAATATTAAGAATGTGTTAATTAATGATTTAAGTCTTTGCAAGTTTACAACTTTAATATTGTTGGTTTAAAATTTTAGTTTACGTTGTTTCAACTTTCAAGTTTCAACTTACAAAACTTTCAATTAAATCAATTCAATTCATCAACATCATCACATATTCACACAAGGCCTTGCATTTCATTCATCCAAAAACTTATCATAAATTTCTCTTAATCGGATAAACTTAGACCAAATTTTATTTTATAACCAAACCAGAAATCAACCAAATAATAATTCAACTCCAATATCTAATCTAACCCACACAAATCACAAAAAGATAATACTGTGAGTGACTTGTTCAATTCGACTCCAATATTCAAATCAAAAATGACAAAACTATGATCATTTAACTCCAATATCTATCCCAAATACATGCAAATCACAAATCATAACACTAAGTCCTAACCAATTCACAAATGCAAGTTCTAATCGATCACAATAAAAAATGCAATTAAGTAGGAAAATTTTCAAAAAATAAAAAAACACACCCAAGAAAAAGTCACTAGCTTTGGGTTTTAGGTTGAGTGACAGGTCATAGGCTTCAGTGTAGCTATGTAGATCTAGGAAAACAGCAGCCTTCTCTCCACCTTCAAACATTCAATGGTGATGACGTGGTGCGGTGGTCCTCGTGGAGGAGGGTTGAAGATGGTGGCATCTTTGAGGGACACGAAGGGAGGAGCCGAGGGAGGATCTCTATCCTTTGATGCTAGCATGGATCTGGGAGGACGAGGGAAGTAGCAGCAGCACCAAAGAGGGACTAATATCATCAGAGATGAAGAGGAGAATGAGAGAGAGAGAACAGTGACGGTGGTGAGTGAAGAAGTGAGACTTTATGAGAGAGAGAGAGAGAGAGAGAAAATTGAGAAGGAAGGTCGAAGAAGATTCAGGAGAGTGGAGGATGCGCGACATAGAGACGAAGGGGGGAGGCATTGTTTAGTTTAGGGTTAATTTTCAAAAATTGCAAAGAAGTCCTTGGCATTTTCAAAATTTATGGTACTGGTCGATATCGAACGAAGAAACCAGTACCAACTGATATTAATCGGCGGTATGAAAGGAATGAATACCGTTCCATTTTCTGCCCAGTGCAGAACGGTATTGATTCCTTTGGATCTAGCCTTCTGAAGAAGAATTTAGTAGAGAGGAGGGTGACACATAGGTCAAGCTATAACATGGCTCTTAGCTTGGGCTAGATGTTGATACTGGAGAATGCTGACGTGGATCTTAAAGAGAGACAAAAATACGTTAGGAAAACACTGACGAAGAGTTTTTTTCTTAACTTCCCACTTTTATAACCTAACCAACATGATTCCAAAAAGGATTGGAATGTTAAGAAGTGCAATAGATTTTCTATTTTGATTATGATATTTTGATTATGTTCTATTAAATTTTATCTGCATATTTATATGGAGTCTAAATAAATGCGTGGATGAGATTTACTAGAATCAGATTGGAACATCGTAATTGAAACAAATGATTTCATGTCGTTGAGAAGTTGCATGTTCCTAAGTTACATACAACATTATAAGAAGCTACCTGCTTCGGAGTTTGTACTTAGAAAGAATATTTTAAAGAAAGAAGATTGTTATATACTAGATAACTCGTGAAAAGAGATTGGAAGTATCATCAACATTATGTTAATCTTTATATAGTAAGCTTACATACTGGTGGCATAAGCATAATAGCGGTTAATGTGGTAAGAGGACAATTACTAACATTGATGAGATCTTTTGAGAACGAGTGCCATTCTTCTGTTGGGAGTTATATTTCTACTTTCTTTTTTTAGTATAATTATAGTTTTTATTATTTTGTTCCTATGACTAAGTTTATGTCTAAATTTAAGGTAAATATTTTTTAATCAAATAACTACTTATGTGAAGTATTTCTATAAACCATAGAGCAATATGATTTGGTGAAAGCAATAAATATGAGCTACAAAACTAAAAGGCCATTTAACTCTTTAATTATTCTGTTTTTAATTTTTATTTCCTATTTTTAATCTTTATTTTTTTGTAAAAATATTTAGTTAAGATTTGTAATAAAAAATTGTGAAACTTATTTAGTAGGGATTTGTAACAAAAAGATTAAAAAAGAAAACATTTTTAATATCACGTGTTGTTTTTGGTTTTATTCTTAATATACTAATAAATATCAATATTACATTTTAATTTAATTCATTTTTATCATATCAAACTATATTTTTAATATTACATATCAATATGATATAATAAAATATGATGTTTGATATAAAATTACATTTGTTCATTCTAATTAAATAATATAAGTGATGTTATGAATATTATACATATACTAATATCGAATATGGTTATGGTATAATATAGCACTGTGAGTTTTAAGGCCCAAGCTAGTGTAGTGGTCACTACAATAGAGTGAACAATTTGCTATGATTGCTTTAGCGATGCATCATAAATCTTCACAAAAAGTGAGATATTGGTGTCGATTAACAAACGCGTTGCCCAAAGCCAAACATTTAGCGACGAATCACCTAATAGTCGTTAAAATCTAACATTTGACAATGGTCTTTCAGGTTCATCATAGGAGGAGCAATTTTTACAACCAATTGTCAATTTCGTTGCTAAAATTTGAGCTTTGTATGGAGGGTTTTATTTTCATAGGCATGTGATATAATTTAGTGACACTTAGGTTAGTCGTTGATATATGTTTAGAACAGTGAACACCTTACACGACGATAAGTATAAATCATCGCAAAATATGCAACATATTGTGATGCATAGTTGTTTTCGTCAGTAATTTGGTTGAGATGTGCGATGATAGCATAAAGAGTCGTAAAATGATGGCTTTTAGCGATGAATTATTGAAACGTCACGAAAAAATGGGAGAAAAAATTTCATGTTACAATATAAATTCTTAAGCAAATTTTGATGAACTATTGTGTATGATAGTATTCTTAAAAACAATAATGTTAAAAGGATAATTTTTAATGCTAAACATAGTTATTAATCCTAATTTTATTTGAGATTTATATGATTTTTCATTGTTTATCATTTGTTTTGTTTATAAATTTGTTTAGATAAATGCATTCAGATTTTATAAATATATACCATATTACGGATTTATACACAAATGATTCTTTAATGATGCCTATTATACATAGTAGTACTACACCTTTGTTCATACAAAAACTTCATGAAAATAAATTGTTTAAATTTTGTGAATTTAATATAGTTTTGGACATAAAAAGATAATCAAACTTAAAATTTTATTGTTATATTGGATGAAAATATCATAAATTTAAGTTAACTACTACTATTCTTAATCATTAATGTTAATTATCAATAAAATATTACTACAAATAAATATTGAAATATGGTAAGCAATATATATATTATAGTGAGATATATATGAAAGTAGTGCAAGATGTTAATTAGAAGTTTAATAATTCTTACAAACAAAATAATAAATAAAGTTCAATGCCTAATTTTTAATTGAGAAGGATATGAAATAATTATTTGTTTAGATTCCCATTGACAATAGAGTCGGTAGAAAAGGTGAAGAGGTTTCTAATGTTTGGATTCCCAGGAAGCCTCCTTGCATGCTCTAAGCCATTAATTGAAATAGTTAAGGATCATCGACCCTTTTGGTCTGGTGATTTCAAACCCTCTTCTAACAACTTCTTTGCTTTAGCTAAATTTGTAGAAGATACGGTAAATGATGTCCCAGATCGAGTATGCACGACGATATTAGATGAACCTCATGTACTAAGCATTTCAGCTAATAAACATAGAGAATAGAACAATCAAATATAAATCAAATGGTATTAGGAAGTCAAATTTGAACTGATGCATACCCGACTGATAAACTCTATGATTGTCACGATGAACAGGCATAGTTTTTATAATTGACCACTGTCTTGAGACAACCGATTTTTCTAATTACATATGAACCATCGAGACATCACCACTTCCTCCATTTCCATCTATGCTCTCTTGAATATTTGAGGAAGCTTAACATAACATATAGTATATATAAATGGATGTTCATATAATTGCTTCACAACAAAAAATGAGATACTGATAACAAAGAAAGAGAGGTAATAATTAGGATGATACTAAAAACCTTGAAGAAGAAGATTGATCATGGAAGGAAAGGGGTGAGTAGCGTTTGATGAGGGGATTTGTTTGTATTAATTTGTTCTTGATCTTGGACAATTTTGCTACATTCCTCCCAGTGAAACTCATTTCCACCATTGTGAACTAGTCGCCATGTCTACATTTTGCAATGAATTAATGGTAACAAGTTGATTACGAAAAGTCAATAGAAGAATTCTTATTTGAATATTCCAACACTCTAGCAATGTATTAATTTGTGATCTCATAAAGTTGAGAATGTTAAGTGTCTATGTACTATGTTTAGTGCATCTAGATTTAAATTAGCTTGCTAGTTTTGAGCAACTCCGTTATATACGGTTGTATGCAAAAAGATTTGGTCTTTAAGAATAAGAGTAGGTTTTTAGTTTTGGGTTTTAATTGTAATGTCTAACACAAAAACACAATTGACCAAATTTTGGTTTTGATCATTTAACTTTTAAGAGTTATGTGATAAGCTCTTCACCTCAAATTGGATGAAGCACAAATCACAAACCCAGGATCTACAGAACGTTCAATATTACGCAAGAATGAAAAAAACAACTCGGAAGGTATTTTTGCCACACCCACAAAATTTAGGAAGGATTAGGGGTGATAAGGAATGGGTTTGTTCTTCATAAGAACTTGCTTAAAGGAAAACCAAGTCTTTAAAGAACACCAAGGAAGGATTTCTTTAAAGTAATGCAAAAGAACACTCAATTTGTTTTTTGAATATTGAATGAATGAATTCTGTCCATAAGACATGAAATAAAGAGTATTTATACTAACCTTAATGACTTGGACGACTTTTACATGGTAGGAATTGGGTTTTGGCCCATTCTAGTCTAAAAGAACAAACTTCCTAACAAATAAGCTTAAAACAAGCTGATTAGGCCCAAACAAACCTAAAAATGTAACTAGGCTTATTTAGGGCTAGAATCCACTTACTTAAGTCCTAAATAGCATAACTAAAATTTCTAAATAAATAAAATAAGAAGCCCAAGAAACTGGCCCAAAGATGCTAAAAACAATCTAATTGTAGCAATCGAGTTGTTTTAAGTTGGGCATCAGGTCCATCCTTCTTTAACAAATTCAACATATTACTTCATGCCTTGAATCATCATTATAAACAATAATGACGTGTTCCTAAGTGTTTTAGCTTCTTGTTTTGCATATAGATCTATCATCAGATTGTTAAGAGCCTCTTTAGCATGCTTAGCCCGCAACCTTGTCATTTGACCTTCAAGATTCTCCAATGTATCTTTTTCCCTAATATCACTTTGTTAAGCTTGTTTAAGTATTTCTCTTTGCTACCCAAGCCCTCCAACACACTCCATGTCCCAATCCTTCTATCTTGAATGAAGTCACTTATGATGCTTGATCTCCATCATTCCCCTGTCCTCAAAAGGATTTGTCCCCAAATCAGCGTCTTCATCTAAAAATCAAAAGGAGATAAATCACCAACATTGAAAGTAGTATGAACACCATATTCACCTAGCAAATCAATCTTGTATGCATTCTCATTGATCCTTTCCACCATTTGAAATGATCCATCTCCAGACGGGTGCAACTTAGATTTTCGTTTGCTGGGAAACCTTTCCTTTCTAAAGTGTACCCCAAACCCAATCGCTAGGTTTGAATATTACTTGCTTTCGAACCTTGTTTACTTCCTTTTCATATTAGTGTGTCTTTCTTTCAATATTTTGCTTCCCTTGTCATTAATCTTTTTCACCAACTCAGCTTTCTTCTTTCCATCCAAGTTATGTCTTTCACCTAATGGTAATGGAGCAAGATCTAATGGAGACAAAGGATTAAAGCCATAAACAATTTCAAATGGGGAAAAACCATTAGCATTATGTATGGTTCGATTGTAAGCAAATTTCAATGAATGGCAAGGATTCTTCCTATGTTTTCAAGTTTCTTCCAACTATAGCACACAATAAAGAACCTAGAGTTCTATTTATCACTTCATTTTGGCCGTCTGTTTGTGGATGACAAGTAGTAAAAAACAAAAGTTTTATTCCTAACTTACCCCACAAAGTCGTCCAAAATTAACCTAAAATTTTGCATTATAATTAGAACCAATGGTTTTTGGAACTGCATGCAAGCAAACAATTTTAGAAAAGAACAATTCAGTAATGTATGATGCATCATTGGTTCGATGACATGCAATGAAATGTGCCATTTTAAAGAACCTGTCAACAATTACAAAAATGAATCATGGCCTTTCTTAGATGTTGGTAAACCCAAAACAAAGTCCATAGAAATGTCTACCCACTATTCCCTAGGTATAGGTAGTGGTTTATACAACCCATGGGGTTGAACTCTCGATTTAGCTTGCCTACACGCCACATATCTCCCACACACTCTTTCTATATCTCTCCTCATGTGTGGCTAGAAGAAGTGTTCATTCAAAATGCTAGGGGTCTTTTTAATACCAAAATGACCCGTTAAACCTCCTATATTTGATTCTTTAACCATTAACTCTCTCAAGGAGCATTATGGAATGCACAACCTATTCTCTTTAAACAAATGCCTTTCATGCCCAAAGAACTTCCCAAATGCAGATTTCTCACATGCATCAAACACATTACCAAAATCATGATCATCATTATATAAATCCTTAATATGTTCAAATCCTAATAATTAACATTTAATGTGCTTAGCAAAGCATATCTCCTAGATAATGCATTTGCTACAATGTTTTCCTTTCCCTATTTATACTTAATCACATATTGAAATGTCTTCAAGAATTTTACCCACTTTGCATGCCTTTCGCTAAGTTTGTGTTGACCCTTTATGTATTTCTATGATTCATGATCAGTATAGATAACAAACTCTTTCGGCCAGAAATAGTGTTGCCAAGTTTTTAATGCCCTAACCAATGCATACATTTCCTTATCTTAAGTTGGGTAATTTAAGGCTACCCTACTAAGTTTCTCACTAACTTATGGAATTGGTTTTCTATCCTGCATCAAGACGACCCTTATTCTAACCCCACTCGTATCACACTCAATTTCAAAAGTATTGGCAAAGTTAGGTAAAGCTAAGATAGGTGCTGTGCTAAGTTTCTCCTTCAACAAGTTATACACCCTCTCTTGCTCATCCCCCCACTTAAATCCTACACTCTTTTTAACTATCTCAATGAATGGTGCAACAATGGAGCTAAAATCCTTTACAAATTGTCTATAGAAACTAGTCGACTCATGAAAACTCCTAACATCACTAATTGTCCTAGGGGTAGGCCATTCCTTAATTGCCCGTACCTTTTCTTCATCTACTTGTATACCCGTTCCACTCTCCACATAACCCAAAAACACAACATGTTTAGTGCAAAAAGAACCCCTTTTTAAATTAACATACAATTTCTCTTCTCTAAGCATATGCAACACTTTATTAAGATGTTCTATATGCTCATCAAATGAATGCCTTTTCAAATTAACATACATGCAATACATGATTCATGAGCCTTATAAAAGTGTTGGGTGCATTTGTTAAACGAAAAGGCATTACCAACCATTCATACGGTCCATAGATAGTTTTAAGTGTTGTTTTCTATTCATCTCCTGCTCTAATCCTAATTTGATGGTAACCAAATTTCAGGTCAATTTTGGAAAACAAACACTATACAACTCATCAAACATATCATCTAACCTAGAGATAAGGAAATGATACTTTATAGTGATTTCGTTTATGGTGCGACAGTCCACACGCATATGCCATGATCCATCTTTCTTTGGCAATACTAGGAATGGAACTGAACATGGACTGAGGCTCTCACGTATATAGCCTTTTTCTAGCAATTCCTCCACTTGACTCTAAATTTCTTTGGTCTCCTCTAGGTTTGTTAAATATGTTGGTCAATTCGGCAATTGTGCACCTAGTATAAGATTAATTTGATGCTTAATTCCATGTTTATGTGGTAATCCACTCGGTATATCTTCTTGTAATAGATCACCATAAGCCTGCAAAATAGAAACAATAACATTTGGTAAATCATGGTTAGTAAGGTACTCATAGGATAAATAAGCTTCTTTGTATAGCATTTGGTGCTTCGCCAAGAATGCATCTCTCACATCCCCCACCCTCACGACCATGCTCTTCCCCTTATGTTTATCTCTCAGATAAGTGTTTCCCAATGTGTTTGATGTTTCCCCAGATGTTTGCACTTGTTTATTACCACTCTTTTCATTCAACCTCGCTTGTTCTCTCTTATGAATTTTTAGTTGATCTTCATAAACTTACTTTGGTGAAAGAGGAGCCAGAGTGTATTTCGCTCCATTTGTGGTGAATGAATAATGACTCTTGTACCCCTCATGGATTGCTCATCGATCAAATAGTCGTGAACACCCTAACAATATATGTTCAGCTTGCATAGGCACCATATCACCCAAAACCTCATCCTTATACTTCCCATTCTTGAATGCAACTAACACTTTCCAAGATACATTCACCTTAACTGATTCGTTAAGCCACTGCAGATTGTACAGCTCCTTCCATCAATTATAAGGTTGCAAATCCGATCATTGATAGCACATCTTCTAGTTACCAATGATTTCCCCTCCATTGGTTGCTCTATCTTGACCTCATCTTCACTTTGGTCAATATCTTCTAATTCAGGCATGTCTACATATCCCTCTTCTTCACTTTCAGACACATACTCCCCATTCTGAATTGTCATTAACCTCTTGTTCAGGCATTGAGATGCAATGTGACCTCTTCCTGTACAGCGAAGACATTTGATATCTCTACTCCTTAAAATTGAAGAGGATTCAACCTTACCTCTTTCTCCTTATGTTATTTTCAGCTTAGGTGTTTCAAACTTGCTATATGGAGCTTTATCTTTCTTTTTACTCCACTATTTACTCCAAGATGTAGTTCCTGCACTAAACCACTTATACAGTTAGTATACTTCTTTTAAAGTTATCTTGCAACTTTCATAGCCATGTGTACGTAATATTCTAACTCTACATAATGATGTAGCTCCATTACATTAGCAATTTCATTTTTGAGACCACAAATAAATCGAGCCATCGTAACTTCTCTAGCTTCTTCTATATTTGCTCTTGCCATTTCCACCTCTATTTCCTTATAGTGTTCCTCCGTGGTTTTGTTTCCTTAAGTCAGATTCTGTAGTATTTGAAAAATCTCTCTATAATATGAGCTTGATATAAATCTCCTCCGTATTATAGTTTTCATCTCCTCCCAAGAGCTAATTGGTATTCTCGATTTCTCCTCCTAGAAACAATCTGTTGATCCCACCAAGTAATTGCGTAATCACTAAACTCAGAGGCTACTAATTTATCCTTCTTCTCATCAGAAGAATTATGGCACTCAAACACTAACTCAACTTGCTGTTCCCACTCTAGATATACATCTGGATCCATCTTTCCAATAAAGGTAGGTATCTTCATCTTAATACTACCAATGTTGCTGTCCACTCTAACCTTTACTCCCCTCTCATTCCCATACCCAACTCTTCCTCCAAAGTTTCTACCCATTCTCCCTCTACCTCGACCACCTCTTTTCCTTGTATAATTCCTAACTTCTTCAAAGGTACTAAGTTGGTCATCATCATCCTCAAAATCATAATAGGTGTTTCGAGGTTCAGGTGTCCTCTCCCTTGGTTTGGATTGAGAATTAAACTTTAAAGACATCGTCGCCCTTATGTTCTCCCCTCCCTAAACATCCTCTCAAATGTTTATTGTTGTGACTTTACTACCAGTGGATTAATCTCCTACTCTCCACCTTTAGTCACCTTTTTATCCTTACTAGAAGATGATGAATTTCTATTGTTGGACATTATTTAGAACCTACAAGAAAAAGTTAGTAGAAATAGTCTCTCCCTTACATGTTTGCTCTCTAAATCACTCACAACTCACCACCTAATATCCTTACTCTAGGAGCTCTTTGTAGACTAAACTTTTCTTACAAAAAGAGCAAGCTCCAACCTTTACCCTTTCAATTACCACTCCCAATAGGCAAATTTATGTAAGGAAAACAAAAAAAACCCAATAAAGAGGCCAAAGAAAAACAAAGTTAGAAATTTGGATTTTTCAAGACTCTAGGAACCCCACAACTTTAATCACAACAATCAAAATGTGATTTATGTGTTCTATCAAAGAAAGAATGTAAGTGGCATTTTTAAGTAAACAAAGGATGCAATTGACCTGTTTAGATCAAAAATGGATGAAAAGACATGTTTAGGTCATAAAAGGGTGTAAAAGACATGTTTAGATTGGAACAGGATGTGATTGACCTATTTAAATTAAAAAAAGGATGCAGGAAATGTGTTTGGATTGGAAAAAGAAGTAATTGATGTGTACTAGAAGGAATAACACTGATTTGAGTGTCTTTGAACAAGTTTAGAAGTTATTTTGTAGACACTATCAAGAACTCTAACAAATTCTATTTCTTTTCTATCTCTTTTATCTTCTTTTCTTTTTCTTTTTCTTTTTGGACGTCTTCTTTCACCTCTTTTTTTAACTTTTAAACAAAAAGAAACTTAAAGAAAACTAGAATTAAGAACAATATCAAAGTGAGAATTGTAGGATTCAAAAGATTCATCAAGAACTTAAAAGATCAAGCCAAACTTAATTCTTTGAATGCACAAGTTTAGAATCAACAAAGAAGATGATAAAGAGAGAAATTATTAAACACAAGAACTGAACGAAACGGACATAAAATAAAAAAAGATGGAATAACAAAAAAAAAGAAGGAAAACTCAAAGACTCAAGAAATCAGATTCAAGATTCCAAAAGAATCAAGAAAACTGAAGAACTTTTAAAAGACACGAAGTTGAATAGAAAGAAAGGACACAAATTAATTCAAACCTTAGTAATAGAGATGGTTCTAATATCAAAAACTGATAAGCTCTTCACCTAAGATTGGATGAAGCACAAATCACGAATCTAGGATCTAAGGAATGTTCAATATTACACAAGAATGACAAAAACAACTTAAAAGGTATTTCTGCCACACCCACTGAATTTAGGAAGGATTGAGGGTGATATATAAGCACATGCTTGAATGAAAACTATGTCTTTAAAGAACACTAAGGAAAGATTTGTCTAAAGTAATGCAAAAGAGCACTTAATTTGTTTTCTAAATATTAAATGAATGAAGCCAGCCTATAAGACATGAAATAAAGAGTATTTATACCTAATGACTTGGACGACTTTCATAAGGGTAGGAATTGGGTTTTGGCCCATTCTAGTCTAAAAGAACAAACTTCCTGAAAAATAAGCTTAAAACAAGCTAATTAGGCCTAAACAATGTTGGATCAAAAAATTAAGCATATAAGATTTGGCTAAAACGGTAGATTTCAAAACTCCGATATAAATCAAATTTCAGAGGAAGCAATATAACCAAATTAATATGCCAAGCCATAAGGTGTATGGTATGAGGAAAACATTTAACATAAGAATAAGAAGGTAGAAATATACCAACTCCTTTTCTACAACTTTAACTCCTCGCTGTGCTATCCTATCCTCGAGAATGTATCCTCTCCTAGGTGATGTATCCTCTTCACATTATTGTCTCCTCAACCAATCCGATCTACCACTTGTTCTCCTTGGATAATTTGGTTAACAAGATCCTTTGGTGGAAAAGGAGAAGAAAAATTGAAGAGATTTTGCCTTAGAAAAGGAAGCCAAAGATGAGACATCTTTCATGCAAATTTCGGCTATCTCATGCAAGATAGGAGAGAGAGAGATAAAAATTCAACAACCCCATGTATTCTTTCTCTCAATTTGGTCAAGCCTCAAAGAAAGAAGTAAAGTGTATCCAATGCCTTACCTCCTTCCTTAATGAATCATAAAGAAGCCAATAAATGAGACTCTTCTCATTTGTTTTAAGATGGCTATATGAAAAGACCAAGAACCTAAAATGATACATCTCATTTTCGGTTTTGTGATGAAAGAAGGAAGATGGTCCATCAAATGCACCTCTTACTTCTTTAATCCAATGAATGCCAAATGGTTACATGCTATCATTAAAAGACAACCATTAAGCCATTTAATGATAAGGTTATAACTCCATTTAATGATGATAAAGCATGTTAAAAACCATCTTAAATGTAGCAAACCAATGCTAAATGTGCAGCTGCACATTTATCCCATTAAAACCAAAAATCCACCTCCTTTTATATTTAATAACTTTGATTTGATTTAATTAATCTAATTAAGCAAATTAAACCAAAGTCTAGCCCATTTCTAAATGTTCATATGGGCTTCTAATTAACTATTAACTAAAGTAAGCCTAACATTCAATCATAGGCTTTAAATTCTCTATTTGTATTTCTTACTTTGCTTAATAACCTTCCTAGAAGCCAAATGAGGGATCTAATTGGACTTATATAATTCAAGCTCCAATAAGCTCAGAATTAATTTAATCTCATTAGAATTAATTCCAGCTTATTAACTAAATGTCATTCCACTAAAGACAATTAGTTGAACTCTTGAATGTTTTGCCCTTATGTTGATTTTTGCTTCTAGATCTCCCATTTTACTCTATATGTTGATTAACACACAAGATGTCATCTTAGTGTTAAGACTTGATGGGTAGTTAGTTCATCAAACTACTAGGGACAGTTTAATCACCAATCTTCATAAAACATCTAGAAGTGATGATATCACTATAAACTCTTTATTTGAGTAAACGTTTCTTGATAAACGTTTCAATTAATAATTCTAATATGCAAACACTGGATTGATACTCTGTAAAAATTCATTCTGATCATGTCAAGAATTATAATGAAACACATATGAGTTCTCCATTTATCAAGATTGTGGCCTACAATAAACGAATGCTTAAGTGTATGTTTTAAGATTCAAGTAACGGCCTACTTTATTCTTTAAAACATACGTGATTCTAGATTCATTTAATAGTGCCATTATCAATAGTCAACTACTATCATGATATGAAACTCACCATTCCCATGAAGTAAACTCTTTTACTTACATAGAGATAAATCGCAACACTACAGTCTAAACCATAATCAAGCGATCAACTTGATTATTCAAATGTGAATCAATTATTTTAGATTCTAATAATATACATGTTTCCCATACATTTCTATGTATATGTATATTACTTACAAAAGAATCTCGATAACTTATGACTAGTTTTATTATGCTTATACATATAAAACCAAACTCTTTTGTTTTATTAATAATAAATATTTTCATTACAAAAAGTAACTAGAAGAAAATTAAGTAATAAGTAAATATACTTGCTTTCTAGGGCATTATATTTACATAACTCCAACAATCTCCTACTTTCCTTAAAGTAAGTTTGACATATCCCTCATCCCCATCCCCGGTAAGTGACCCTCAAAACTCTTTTGAGACAATGTCTTCGTGAATGGTTCAACAAGGTTTTTCTCTATGGGAATATTTACCACATTCACCTCACCACGTTGTATTATCTCCCTTATAATATGATACTTTCTCTCAATGTGTTTGGTAGCTTTATGGTTCCTAGGTTCTTTAGAATTAGCCACTTCCCTGCTATTATCACAATAAAGTGTAATAGCCTTTTCTACCGTAGAAACCACCTCCAAATCATTTAGGAATTTACAGAGCCAGACTGCTTGTTTTGCTACTTCACAAGCAGCAACATACTCAGCCTCCATAGTCAAATCAGCAAGTCAAGATTGCTTGATACTCCTCCAGATTATGGCTCCACCTCTTAAAACAAATATAGAGTCAGAAGTTGATTTCCTTAAATCAACATCTGATTAAAAATCGAAATTCGTATATCCTGTTGGAATAAGATTACTTCCAGAGTAAACAAGCATTAAGTTCTTCGTCCTATGAAGATACTTCAGTATGCACTTAACTGCAGTCTAATGCTCCATTCCTGGATTGGATTGGAATCTTAGTCCCACCGCGTAACAGATATCCGTTCTAGTGCAAAGCATAGCATACATTAAAATTCCAACTGCCAAATCATATGGAATGGTATGCATGCGTTTGACCTCCTCTTGGGTCTTAGGTGCTTGCTTCTTTAAAAGTTTGATTCCATGTCTAGTAGGTGTGAAATCCCTTTTGGAATCTTGCGTGGCAAACATGATGAGCATGTTCTCAATGTAGATTATTTGAGACAAGGCTATCAGTTTGTTCTTACGATCTCTTATAAGTTTGATCCCTATAATATAGCTATCCTCTCCTAAATCCTTAATTGACAACTGTTTGTTTAGCCATCCCTTAAGTGTAGATAACATTCCTACATCATTTCCAATGAGCAAAATGTCATCAACATACAGGATTAGGAAAATAACCCTGTCGTCTTGTATACTTTTATAGGGACAAGGATCATCTTGGTTTTGTATGAACCCATAAGGTTTGATAGACTTATCAAACCTAATGTTCTAAGACCTAAATGCTTGCTTAAGCCCATAAATGGACCTCTGTAATTTGCATACCTTATGCTCATTACCTGGCTCAATGAATCCTTCTGGTTGGCACATATAAATAGTCTCCTTAAGATCCCCATTAAGAAATGCAGTTTTAACATCTATTTGTCATATTTCATAATTGAAATGGGCTGCTATGGCCAAAAGAATTTTGATGGACTTAAGCACAACAACTGGAGAAAAAGTCTCCTCATAGTCTATACCCTCCTTTTGAGTACTTTAGCTACCAATCTAGCTTTAAAGGTCTCTACCTTTCCATCTGATCCTCTTTTCCTTTTGTAGATCCATTTATACCCTATGGCTTTTACATCTAGTGGAGGATCTACAAGGATCCAGACTTCATTTGCATACTTAGAATCTATTTCTGATTCCATCGCCTTGAGCCATTTTTCTTCATCAACATCATTAATAGCCTATGTATAAGTAATGAGATCTAGTTCTTCTTTGTCTGAGATGGCTATAATGCCTTGTCCTAGACCTAGATACCTCTCTAGTTATCTCATAACCCTTCCACTATGTTTAGGCATTACTTGATGTTCAGATTGCTCTTTCGATTTGATTCTTGAATCCATTTTGACATCAAATTCTGCTATGTCCAAATCAACTCTTGTTTTGGATGATATAGCTAACTCTTTGAGTACTACTTCACTTCTTCCTTTGTGATTTCTCACAAACTCTTCCTCTAGGAAGGTTGCATTTGTCGACACAAATATCATCCTTTCCTAAGGACTATACAAATAGTACCCTCAAGTACCCTTAGGATATCCTACAAACAAACATACTTCTGAACTTGGTTCCATCTTTGTGGATTCAAGTCTTAGAACATGGGCTAGGTAGCCCCAAGTGCTTAAGTGCCGTAATGAAAGCAGTTAGCTAGTCCACATCTCCTTAGGTATTTTAGGCTCTAATTTGGATGGAGCAAAGTTAAGAAGATAAGTTGTCGTTTGTATGGCATATCCCCAGAACGATTCTGGAAGGCTAATGTAGGACATCATTGATCTTACCATTTCCAATAGAGTCGGAGTCCTATTTCTCCTCCCAGCTATACCATTCTGTTGAGGTGTTCGAGAAGCCGACAAGTTGGAAACAATTCCATTGTTAATTAAATATTGTTGGAACTCTCCAGGTAAGTACTCACCACCTCAATCTGATCGAAGTTATTTTAATAGCTTGTGTAGCTGCTTCTCAGCTTCAGCTTTGAATTCTTTGAACTTTTCAAAGGACTCAGTCTTTTTATGCATCAAATACAATCTAAAGTAATCATCTATAAAGGTTATGAAGTATTCATAACCTCCTCTAGCTTGTACGTTCATGAGCCCACACACATCAATATGTACTAGGTCCAACGTAGATTCAAATTTGTTTTCTTTGGAAGGAAATGAGGCCTTGGTCATTTTTCCTTAAATACAAGATTCACAAGTGGGTAATGGATCATTATCCAAGCCCATAAGGATCCCATCCTTTACTAACCTGTCAAGTCTTTTCTGATTGATAAGAACTATTCTTAAGTGCCACAAATATTTTGAATTAATGCTAGAGACATTGGATTGTCTTGGTTTTATCAGTTTGCGATGTTTAGTGAGCTTTTAATAGGTTCTATAAAGATCAATCCCTGTTTAATTATTGTATTACAAATAAAATCCTTATTCTCATATATTGACACAACATTTTCAAAATATAAGGAATAACCATATTTTATTAAACAAAAAATAGAAATCATGTTCCTTACAATCATTGGGATGTAATATACATCCTCCAAATTATAACATATGACCACTAGGAAAGTCCAAGATAACTACTCCCACTGATTTTGTTGAAACATAGGATCCATCTACTATCTTGAATTGAAACTGGCCTTTATGTAGTCTTTTCCTTTGCTGGACCCCTGCAAAGAATTGTAAACATAGTTAATGGCTCCTGAATCTAATATCCAAGAACCAGAATTTGCCACGTTTCTAGTTCCTAACAAACTTAGGAAACCCATACCTTGGTTTCTTTTGAGAGACTCAAGGTAGACCACATAGTTTCTTTTCCAGTGACCCTGCTCACCACATTGGAAGCACTTTCCCTTGGTGTTTGCTTTGGCCTTCTTTTTCATTAGACCGTTCTTCTTTTGCTTGCCCTTACCCTTGGGCTTAGAAGAAGTTGCTACATTAGCTTCTGGCCTATGAACCTTGATATTTAATATCTGCTCCGTACTTTGGAGAGTATTCATCAACTCACTCAAGGTATAATCCTTTGTAACATCTTGTTATCCCATGTTAAGGGTTAGACCTAGAATACCATATATGAGAGGTTGTTGAGAAGTTAGAAAATTGCATTTCATGCTCATGCTTAATATAGCATACACACACATGTGAATATTGATTTTTACACACATTAAAATGATTGTACATGCATTCATTGACATTTTCTAGGTATAATTGATTTATAAATGAGAATTTTGAGATGAATTGTGGTTTATATGTATTAGAAATTGAATTGGTGTGTATAGGTATTGATTTAGGAATTTTGGTGAAATTTAGAAAATTTCTTAATTTTGGGGTTTTGAACTTGGAGAAAAAATGCCAAGTGACAGGATAATTGATAAATGAAAGTAGAATTTAGAGTCAAATGATAGTGAAAATTTTTGTAAATCACTTGGGGATTTAGTGGCTTATGTCATTGAAATTTGGAGATAATTGGAGTAGCAATTGTAGCTGATTGGACTAGTTAAATGAAAGAACCTAGTTTGAACCTATAGGAATAAGACATGTGGCAAGTGACATGTATTGGACTAGTTAAATGAAAGAACCTAGTTTGAATCTATAGGAATAGGACATGTGGCAAGTGACATATGTCACTTGTCAAGACATGCCCTACCCCACGACTCTTTTAACTTGGAGACCGTTTAGGTGCTTTTCATTCTTACTTTTTCCTTCTTATTTTAGTAACTTTCATCATCTCCTTCATTCTTCTTCTTCTTTCCATGATTTTTCTTCACCAACCTTTATGCAAGTTACACCTTGCTCTCTCCTTCCATTTGCTACTTTCATCTTACTCTCTCTCTCTCACTTCTCATAAAATACCCAACCCTACCACCTTGACAGATGATATATGTGGGTTGTATGGAGAGATAGGGCTAAGTGGAATCTTGAAGAGTTTGAAGAATTTTGAAGCTAAATCAAGTAAATTATGGTTTAATCTTCATGGGTATTGTTAAATGGAAAATATATGATGAAAAATTTGAGGGCTAATTTGAGATTTTATGACTTGATCATGAAATTGTATGGGTAAATTGTGAGTGATGAGATGATCATGTAAATGTCTTATTTTTACATAAATAATGAGTAATGATTCATAAATTGATGAAGTGATGCTTTTGGGTTATAATGAGATTATGAAAATGGTGTATAAAGAAGTGCAGAAAAAAATGATTAGTGAATGGTTGGTTTTATGCTCTGTTTTTCCTTATATTGATGTGGATTGCTTTCATCATTTAGAGATGAACAAACATGAGTTTAGAGCTTATAAGGAGTGTTATGATGTCTTGAAAAGAGCTAAATTAGAATTATAGTTAGGAATGAAAAGAAGGTGTAAATGAAGTAGAAAAAAATGTGTAGAAAATTGATGATGGAAGTGTAAAAGGAAGATGTCCTATTTTGGTGTTTATGATCAAGCATGGATGATGATTGAGTATAGATGATGTTGAATTGAAATTGGAAAATGAACTATGGGAAAAAAAAGTGTTGATGTATTATGAATGATATAGATATTATGGAAAGAATTAGGATGATAGTTTATAGGAAAAAAAAGAGGTAGAAATGGAGTTGAATGTGTGATAAAATATTGAAGAATGTATAGATATGGTTGATGTTCTATTTATGGTTTTATGATCAATAATCTTGTATAATGTGTTTTGTTGATGAAATTTCTTGTGGATGTTATGTTTTGTAGATGTTTTTTTATTGGAATGGAGGTAATAATGAAGATAAATTGAAGTAGGAATGGTAGGATATGTATAGGATGTGTTAGGTGTGATTGAAGGCATGGGAAATCTAGAAAATGACCCATAGATATCTACTGGATAGACCTTCTCAGCTTTTTTAGTGTTCTAGTCCCATTCATGTCTATTTAACAAACATATATGTCAACTTATGTATATGTTTGCAAATTATAGAGGAGCACATTGAGAGACTACTTCTAGACGTTGTCGAGACTTCAAGGCAATAAGTTATCTGGAGCAAACTGTGAATAACCTAGACGGTCTCACTCAATTAATTGTTTGTTTTTATGTTTTGAATTATCTTACAAATGTGTGATTGATTGTTTGACTCTAGACATTGAAGGTCCTAGGTTTTGATGCATCAATGTGATAATTCACGTGCTCCTTGTATGTGAATTGGATGAAATAAATGTTACTCAACAATTTTGTTGAATACCAAACCAGGGTTCGATGATAAATGTGTTTTGAATGTGAATGTGAAATCATGTGATTGATTGAGAATATAAAAATGCAAAGCATTTCATTACATGAATGTATGAAAGATAAAGGCAGTTGTGACTATAGTCGCCATTATAAAGCTTATACTGTGATTATAGCCACAGGCTTAGTTATGAATATACTCGGTATCCACTAAAGGATATGGGACATTATCTTATACAGCTCAGTATTCACAAAGGATATAGGCTAGTAAAAAGGCACCCAGTCATAACAACAACAATAATAAGTGAAAGTGAGTCTCCCGAGCATTGTATATACATTTTAATACGTGTGTTTGTTTGATTAAAATGTATTGGTATCTTGTATTTGAATGAAAATGTGACATGTGATGCTCCATAAAAAATGCAAAGATGTGAATTATATGTTACACGTGTTGATATGATACATAAATTGGGTGAACCATCGATGATAATTACCTCATTGAGTTCACAAAACTCATTAAAATTGCATAATTGATTTTTTAGGACTAAGAGAGGACATTAGCTACTGAGAGACCCTACAAGAAGCATAATTCTTGTACTTTTGTGAAGAACAAATGGCTTAAAGGTCGGTCAGCTAAGATTAAAGGGTTTAGTTAGACAATTTGTATAATTCCTATTTCATGTAGCATATTTTGTATTAGGCTTGATAAGTACGTATTCAGATGATATTGGAAACTATCAATGTACATGTATGGATATTGAAAGCTACATTGTAAATTCGGTTTTTATGAAATGAAAAGAGGAATTTAGTTTTAAAATATTGTGTCTTTCTTTATGATGTCTTATAATAGAATAAAGAATGATGATGCCATGATTAAGTGAGTGTTGTGAGTGCTCTAACATGCCATTATTATAGGATATGTACAAAAATGTCCTCAGAGTGTTCTGGTACATACTTATGGTAGCGGGGTGTTACAATTGGTTAGTATCAGAGCATGGTTTGGCATCCATAGGGGTATATAGGAATATTAGACACGAAATATCGTGAGAAATGCAGATAATAATTAAAATTATTGTCTACTATATATCATCCGCCATAGGTGATCAAGTGGGACAGTCAGTTGACCTAGGATTTGTAGGAGCTAGTAGAGAGTCCACTGTATGTCAATCGGAGGTAACGCCTCCTAGGATTCTGAGAGATGGGAGAGGAGGTATGATAGGTTGCGAAAGCAGGGAGTTGTGGATTTCTACGGAAGTACAGATCCTGCAAAGGCTGAGGGATGGCTAGAAAGGACAGAGAGGGTTTTTGATCAGATGGACTGTGAGCTAGACGACAAGTTCGACTACGCAGTTTCTTTACTGCAAGGCCCAGCTTACCAATGATGGAACACTGTTCCAGGCAGTATCACTAAGCCTTGCAATATGAAATGAGAAGACTTTCTGAAGGTGGTCTTCAAGGAGAATTACATGCCCAAGATCTACTTAGATAGAAGATGAAGGAGTTCTTAGATCTGAAACAGGGCAAAATGCTTGTAGTAGAGTATGAGATCAGGTTCAATGAATTGTTAGGGTATGCTACTGCCTTGATTCCTACAGAAGAAGACAAGCATAGAAGATTTGAAGATGGGTTGAACATGGAGATTAAAACAAGGTTAGCAATCACTAACTTGAGCAGTTTTACTAAGTTGAGGGCTGCCTCAGTCAAAATTGAGCAGCTACTGAGAGAGGGATAAGTAGAGTCAGGGCAATGGTCTAGAATGAAAAGACTTAGTGAAATTCAGAGTGTTTCTGACAGAAGATTTAGCAAGCGTTAGAACTGAGCTTTCAGATCACCGGCTGGATTAAGATAGTCAGGATTCAGACAGAGGGGTGGCTTTGTACAATTAGGAAGTGGAAGAGCTACAATGCAGAGTCGATTATCGCCTTATGAGCACTATGGGAAGAAGCACGATGGTGATTGTTGGACTTTATTAGGAGCATATTTTCGATGTGAATCTCTAGAGCACAGAATTAGAGATTGTCCTATAGTTACTAAAGCCCAGCCTAGTATGAGAGGGGGATTTGTAAGTGAAGCTACTGTTTAGCAGAGCCGAGGTAGTGGGTCTAGACAGAGAAGCCATGGTAGAGGTAGAGTGAGCTCAAGGAATCCTTCTGATAAGACTGAGGTACAGAGTAGCCAACCGTAGTCCCAAGCTAAAGTGTATGCCATGACTAGACAGGAGGCTTAGGAATCTTTGGATGTCATTATAGGTGCGTTACTTATTTATGATCATAAATCATTTACATTGCTAGATCCAAGATCTATGCATTCATTTATTGCACCGCATCTGGCATCTAGGCTGCATTATAATAGAGATCTATTGAAACACGGATCAGAGGTGAGTACATCGATAGGTAGTACTATAGTAATAAGAGAAATCTGTAAGAAGTGTTTGATTCGAATTGATCAAGCAGAACTGGAGGCAGACTTGATTGTATTATAGTTAAGAGAGATTGATATTATTCTAGGCATGGATTGGCTCACTACTCATAGGGCTATCATGAATTGCTACACAAAGGAGGTAATTTTAGAATCTCCTAATCAATCGAGAGCAGTTTTTTGACGTATTAGTCAAGCAGTGCTAGCCAGACTGATCTCATTCGTGAGTGCCTTGAGGTTGATGCAAGGAGGATATGAGGCTTATTTGGCCCACATCATCGATACTCGCAATGAGCAGAAGGTGCAGGACATTTCTATGGTCAGAGAATTCCTAGATGTGTTTCCCGCTGAGTTATCTGGCTTACCTCCAGGTTAGGAAAAAGAGTTCATGATCGATCTAGTTCCAGGTGCTACTCCTCTATCCATTCCTCCATATAGGATGGCACCTGTGGAGCTGAAGGAGTTGAAGGAATAGTTGTAAGAGTTGTTGGAGAAAGGGTTCATTAGACCCAGTGTTTCATCTTGGAGAGCTCCAGTTTTATTTGTGAAAAAGGACGACGGAACGTTAAGATTGTACATCGATTACAGGCAACTGAATCAGATAATGATGAAGAACAAATATCTATTTCTTGGAATCGATGACTTGTTTGATTAGTTGCAGGGAGCTCAGGTGTTCACTAAGTTAGACTTGATGTCTGGGTACTATCGGTTTAAGATAGTAGAGGCTAATGTGCTGAAAAGTGCATTTAGAAGTAGGCACGGGCACTTCGAGTTCTTAGTAATGCCTTTTGGGTTAACCAATTCCCTAGCAACGTTTATGGCTTTGATGAATAAGGTGTTTTAGCTATACCTAGATTGCTTTGTGATAGTATTTATCGATGACATTTTGGTATATTCAAAGAATAGAGAAGAGCATTCCAAGCATCTGAGAGTGGTTTTACATATTATAAGGGAGAAACATTTGTGTGCCAAATTCAGTAAATATGAATTTTGGCTTAATCAAGTAATGTTTCTGGGTCATATAGTAAGTGGGCAAGGTATTCAAGTAGATCCAAAGAAGATAGAGGCAATGAAGAAGTTGGAAGCTCTGAAGAATGTAACAGAAATTTGAAGTTTTCTAGGATTAGCCGGATATTACTGGAGGTTTGTCAAGGGGTTCTCATCGATCTCGGCCACTCTGACTAAACTTCTGAGGAAGAATGTGGTTTTCAGATGGGACAATGAATGCCATAAAAGTTTTGAGGAGCTGAAACATCGGTTGACTACAAAATTGGTGTTGATTATTCCATCGGGAACTACAGGATATCTAGTATACAGTGATGCTTTGCATCAAGGTTTGGGATGTGTGTTGATGTAGTATGGCAAGGTGATAGCCTATGTATTTAGACAACTAAGGTCTCATAAGACTAATTATTTGATACATGATTTAGAGTTTGCTGCAGTGGTTTTTGCTTTAAAGATATGGAGACACTACTTATATAGAGAGACATTCCAGATTTATACTAATCATAAGAGTTTGAGGTATCTTTTGAGTCAGAAGGCGTTGAATATGGGACAGAGGAGATAGATAGAGGTATTGAAAGATAATGATTGTACAATTGAGTATCATCTGGGAAAAGCCAATCTCGTGGCAGATACATTAAGTAGAAATTCAAATATTAATGTAGCTCAGATTCAGTTATTAAGGTTACCGAGCTTAATTCAATTGAGAGCTCTAAATGTGGAATTGAACCTAGAGCATAATGAAGCATTGATAGCTACATTAAAGTTGAGGTCGATGCTATACGATAGAATCATAAAAGTACAGAATAAAGATCCCTATATGGTGAAGCTCATTGAGAAAGTGAAGGTGAAT
Source organism: Erythroxylum suave (assembly GCA_027563595.1). Classification (NCBI taxonomy): domain Eukaryota; kingdom Viridiplantae; phylum Streptophyta; class Magnoliopsida; order Malpighiales; family Erythroxylaceae; genus Erythroxylum; species Erythroxylum suave. The sequence continues at coordinate 38,625 of JAOSBN010115049.1, forward strand.
CCAAATTCTGAGTTTGAATTGAGGGATGAGAAATTATGGTTGAAGCAGAGGTTGTGTCTGCCTAGTATGGAAAATTTGAGGAAGGAAATTCTAGAGGAAGCTCATATGGTTGCTTATGCTATTAGCACTGAAAATTGTGCAACCGAAACCCTCATGGGAGCCAGTTGGATCCCCAAGTAGCAAACTGGAAACTCCCCTAAAGGGAACTCAACCAGTTGCCGTAGGCCTTCCTTTACATAGTGATCGCGGCTTTGTCGATTCGACCTTATGATCGATCCTTGGAAACCGGTCAAAAATAATAATTCCAAAGATTGCA